>JAOTIZ010000201.1:1231292-1242155 GCA_027123425.1 Erythroxylum panamense
TATTGTGTGGGAATATAGAAGTGTATTTTAAACCCTTTGCAGGTTTGGGTTTGTACATGTGCAGCCGTTGTGCTGCCAAAATTTTGATAAAATATATATAAGAAGTTCGTTATGATTTAAGAAATTGATTGACGATAATTTCCAAGAAAAGGGGAATTGTATGGATTTGCATGAGTTTGAAATAAGATGGTTATAAGAAAAAGAAAAAAAAAGAATTATTATACCGGTTTAGAATGTCTTAAGGTTTCCAACGCGATCGTTTTTCTAAGATTCATGCTTCGGATGTCGCAATAAGTTTTTCTAAGTATATATTTTCGGATCCGCTTTCGTTTGTCTCAGTATTTGATTTGCTTCGATTCGATATGTATCTAATTTGGCATTATTAAGTTTGTTTTGTTTCCACCTTATGTTATTCGATTTGTTTGATCCGTTTTGCACTTCGATTTGTTTCCGCTTTCGCTTTTGTTTCTGCATTTTGTTCTTCGATCTTCCGATTTGTTTCGTATTCTTTTGCCTTTTGCGCTACTTTGTATTTTGTTTCCGTATGTTTGTTTTCCGCTTCGCCTTCGGATTCGAGTTATCCAATTTGAATCTGCTTTGGTTTCGGCCATTTTCGTTCTGTTTTCTGGTTGGGATCTGGGCCTCCGGATCGGGTCCCAACACCTAGGTTAATGACGCATCGTTTGTGGTTATTGCCTTGATTAATCGGTTTTACTAATTCGTAATGCTACTGCCTAATTAAATCTATTGATCGTATCCTAGGTTGTTCAGTACTTAAGTTTAATTAACGATCGTATCTTGATTAAACAAAACCTAAGGGAATACTCGGGTTAATTATTAACCCATGATTAATAATTGCTAGGAGAGGTTAAAAAACAACAAATTAATGAAATTTACTTAATTAGGGTGTAGACTCAGATTGAACCAAATAATCAAGTTCCTACCGAATTCTCCACTTTTATCATTTTTGTTGCATGTTTTCTTTAATTTGTTTTTATTAGTTAGTTTTATTTTATTTTCTTCTTTAAAAAAAGTCCAAATCCCCCATTAAACCTAAACATCGGTTAATTTCATTTTAAGAACTTTACACGCACTCTCTGTGGGATCGACCTAGACTCACCACTGTTATAGTAGTAGTGTAGTTATTTTATTTTGACTAGCGTAACGACGCGCGGTCAAATTTTGGTGTCGTTGCCGGAGAGTACGGTGATTTAGTTTCTGTTTGTGATTTAATTGATGTTTCGTATATATTTTTTCGTAATTAATTTTTTCTGTTATTTTGTGATCTTTTTATTTTTTATTTTGTGTTAAAAATTTTTTTTTCAATATGGACAGAAGTAATTTCTTTTATAACTCATATTCTCAATCTTATAACAATGTTTGGACTAATCAACTGTTAATGGACATTTTGTGTTAATTTTGGGTATATAATTTGCTGAACTATTGTCCATTTAATATTTAAATTCCACTAATTAAAAGTTATTTGTTTTAATTTTAGACACGTTATGAAATTTGGAATGTTCACAAGCCTCAAGCAAGAGAACCTCGAGAAAACGTGAAATTGCGCATGTATCGCATTAATGTGATAGATAGGATGGCTAGAGACAAAAACAACACCTTGGGTTGCTAAGAAATGGCGTGCGTGGACTTTGGAGAAGGCAGAAGAAAAACACCACAGCAATATGGAAAAAGGCAAAAATGACAGCTAGCGTGAAGAGTAGCATTGAGGGTGGCTTTGGCATGGTTTGTGTTTTTTGTTGAATATAGAAGGCAGCTGGAAGTTAGGCGTGGATAGAAGAACATGAAGACAAGAGTTGTGCTTAAAAGGTGGAAAAAAATCTCTTAAAACTCACGCAGAAAGCTAGCAGTAAAAGAAAAAAAATCATGTTTAGATGCGTGAATTTAGGCTTGAAAGAGGGGCGTGGATATTGAATAGGAAGAGCAACATCACAAACGTTGGCTGGAAAAAATGAAGAGAAGACGATGAAGTAGTTCCAAGCTAACTAACGCACAAGCCCCACTTAAAAACACTCTCCAGTCACATTGAAGCTAAGCAGCTGGTGGAGAACACACACACTTAAGCGAAATATACAGCCCTCTCTAAATATTCTCTTCTCACGTTAGAATCAGCTGGTGGCGTGGAGTTGTAGCAAGAGGAAGAAAACGTGAGCCTAGTGGAGATAAATTGCAAGCAGCTGGTGGAGATGCAAGATGAAGACAGCTGGTGGAGGAAGAAGACGTTGAAGCTGTTCTAATCTATCACTCACGTTACACACACGTTCAGCAAGTTGAAGCAGCTGGTGGCTTTACCAATACAAAGCAGGAGGAGGCTCACACGTTAATGGCTGGTGGACAAAAAGTGAGCTGGAAAATAAGAGAAGGCTTGAACGTTCCAGCTGTGGAAATGACCAACGTACCAGCTGTGGAGATTCTAAACACACACGTTGAAGGATGAGTTGTTGACACCTAGCTGCTGTGGAGAGTCGAACGTGAGCAGCTGAGAAGACTCCCCACGTTAACAGCTGGTTGGTGAAGCACGTTGCAGCTGGACAAGCTGTGGAGAACACTCACGTTGCACCATCAATTACCACTCTTATACACTCTTATCCTCACGTTGACAGCTGGTTGGGTGAGACACATGGAGCAGCCACGTTGAAGAACACATGTTGAAGCAAAAGAAGCAGCTGGTGGCTAGAGAGTTAAAGGAACTGGCGCACAACCAAGGAACAGAACAGCTGGAAAAACACTGAACAAGGAGAACAAAACTAGCACCGAGTGAGGAGGAGCTTTTTGCGTTACGTTTTTTAAATTTTTCTTTATTCCTTATTTAATTTAAGTATGTGGATTTAATCAATGCAACCATATGTTATGACCATAATTTATGTTTCATTGATAAATATGTGTGAGTAAATTTTTCTTTCGGTTAAGGTTAAGATTGATATTGGATTAGGATAATTTTTGTGGTATTGATTTTTGTTTGATTCAATGCATATTTAGTCTTAATTTAGCTTGATCACCTAGATTAAGACCTTAGATTATTGAATGCTACAACCAATGGGATTTAATTTGTCGGAAAATTAATCAAGCGACATACTTGAGACTAAAAGTGTAGACCAACCTTAGAATCTTGTGTGAGGATATACCTATGATTAACGAACTTAATTTTAAGTTTCTTGTATTTAACGCTTTTTATTCCGAATTATCTATGAACCAAGTAGTGACTCGGATTTAAAAGAGAATGGAACATCATGAATATTGGGTTCGACTTGTTTAAGTGAAGTATTTCCTAAATCAATCCACCGTTACAATTTTATTTTAGTTCCAATTCAATTGAAATCTGATACTTTAATCGATTTTTGTCATTTGATTAAATCTAGTCGTTTTAATTCATACCTTGTAATTTTCATATTTCCTTGATTTACTTATTTTATTTTATTTTATTTTCAAATCAATCAATTCTTAATCGTCTGAGTAATTTTTCATCGTTTAATTTAATTGTCTTACGTATTGGAAATTTTTCCTTTGAGTACGATATCCGGTTCTTACCGATTTATATTACTTATCGACAAGATACACTTATCTCTAATTGGTCTAAATAGAATTTAATTTATATTGTTTTATTTATACCGCAACAACCCCTTGTATATATCGAATAAGCAATCCAAGTTATACCTTATCGACACTTAGAAATCGATGACACATCGATACCAACAAAAAGTTTACGACTCTCAAGGAGTTTGCTATCATGTGTGGTTTTATCCTCCTTTTATGAACTCTTATTCTTATCTTCATTGTTTGATGATCTTCTTTGTCATTAAATATCATATTTATCCTTGCAATTATTGTAAATAATCCTTAGTGAGGCATGACAATTTGAGTCTTTGAGTTAAAATCAATAAAATGGGCATAGATTGATTGAATCTCGACTGCGGCTGAAGTTTTGGGGATTGGATACAAGTTTAGCGCGAACAACTCCACCAACCCTAAAGCAACGTTGTTTTGGATAAACTTTTCAAAATGACATTATTTTAGTATATCAATTTGACAAATTTAAGATTTAAATAATATCCTCAATCAAGTGTCATATTAATCATACTCGATCCAGTGCTTTTTTTTGTTCACAAGTCATTATATTAGGTTAATCATATTCCTTGATTCCAAATGGAAAACGAATCAAGTCCAAGTAAATCTATACATAAAAATCAAGGTAAAAGAAACATTCTTACAACTTAAGAAACCATAGAAAATTTTCTTGATTTTTAAAATTATTGAAAAATTGTTTTTAATTTTTAATCTCTTAAAAACACATTCTTTTAGATATCAAATAAAAAATAACGACGAAACACATGCAATATGAACATTAAACGTAGACTAATTAAATACTATTTTATATTACAATTTAACACACTTCTTAAACTTGAACAGAAAAAACTAAATCTGATACAAATAAATAATTTATTATAATTATTAATTTAAGTCGAATTTAATTGGTTCAAATCGAATTCAAAAATAGAATTTAGTTATTATATTAGTAAAATTTGAATAGTTCATATTTGATATTCATATTATTTATATTTTATTGTTATTTTAGCTGTTTAAGAAATAATATTTAAAAAATTAAAAATTAAAATTTTTTCTAAAACTTTTAAAATCCGATAATGTTTTTAAAGATTCTTTAAAAATACAAAAAAAAAAATACATCTTTCATCTTAAAAATTAACATTGAGTTTCAACTTTTTCCACTTACCCTCCCTGACGTAGAACAATTTACTTACGGAACGGGGAATTCCAATGTTGAAGACGCCATCAACTGTCATTTCTAATCCGTCAAGGGTCAAGACTCTCTCCAGAGCCGCCGCTATATGCTAATCATGTCATCTATAAAGTCTTCATGACTACCAATGCCACTTCCCACACACTGAGCAATGATTGAATTCATTAAACACCAAACCTTTATATTACGTAGACCATTGGTTTACGAAAAAATAATATTAGAAATTATATAATATATCACGTCAAGCCATTCCACACACCCTAATAATAAATATAAAATAGGAAAATCAAATGAAAAATTAACTTAAAATTTAAAGGTTCAAATATATAATAAATAAGAAATAAAATTTAAAAAGTAAAAATAAAATATTTTATTAAAATATCAATATCTATTAATGTATAATTAATTAATAATAATTCTAATAATTTAGATTAAAGTTGAATGATCCTTTTTAATAGTTTCTTTGTTTTTGAGCATTAAAATAAGGATTATTAAGAAAATTGAACTAATTTAATTTTTTAATTATTACAATTAATAAACACACTCATTTATAATATACAATAAAAGAAAAGTTCAATCATTTAAAAATATAGAATAATCTCTCTAAATACACAGAAGAGACAAAAATTTCCAAGTACCTAAAATATCATTCAAAAGCTATTATAGACCATGAGAGAAATCAAGTTGGTTCCGTTTCATGGTTCAACGTATCACGTTGAAACTTCAAAATCCACAATTACAACTCAACACGTACGAAAGTGTTCCAAGAGCACCTGGCATGGCAGACATGTTAAAGAAAAATTTGACAGAAATGACTCAATGAGACAAAAAGATTGACTAACGTTGTACGTATGTTCTTCACCTGTTTGACTGGCTGCAGGGCAGGCGATTTTACTTTTAATCATAGAACATTTAGATATTATAGATTCAAAGTATTTAATTTTTAAAGATTTTTTTAAATTCAGTTCTAATTTTTAAAAATATTATATACAAGGTGGAAGCTTAATGGTTGATGAGGCTATGTACTTGCACAGTATAAAGGCACTTGGAGAATTCTAAATATAGGGAAGCTCCGCGATAATTCAGAGAAGATCAATGACTTCCTTTAAGCCTCATGCTGTTCTTATCCCATTTCCATTTCAAAGCCACATAAAACAGATACTTAAATTAGCAAAGCTTCTTCACTACAAAGGGTTCCACATAACTTTTGTGAACACTGAGTTCAATCATCAACGTTTCCTTAGAGCAGAAGGGTCAAATTCTCTTGACGGCTCTACAGATTTCCGATTTGAAACCATTCCTGATGGTCTGCCTCCTTCAGACCCCGATGCTTCACAAGACATGCGTGGTCTTTGTGAGGCGACTGCAAAGAACTTATTGGCTCCATTTCTTCAACTTCTTGACAAGCTGAATAACACTCATGAATCATCAAAAGTCCCTCCGGTAACTTGCATCGTTGCAGATAGTTTCATGCCATTCACAATTACAGCTGCCGAAGAGCTTAAGATCCCTCTGGTAATGTTCTTCACCATTTCTGCCTGTGGCCTAATGGGAATTAAGCATGGCCGCCATCTAATGGACAAAGGTCTAATACCACTCAAAGGTATCTCTTTCTTTTCAATTCATTGATGGAGAAATTAGAAAACCCTCTGCTCAAATTTTAAGATCTAAACTTTGCATAATTTTTTATGATTTAGAGTGTACGTGTCTCTTTGAAATGATTGAGGCTTTATTTTTGTTTGTAGACGAGAGCTGTTTAACAAATGGTTATTTGGAAAACATTGTGGAGGGAATTCCAGGAATGAAAGACATCAGGCTGAGGGATTTCTCAAGCTTTGTTCGAACTACAGATCCGAATGAATTCTTTTTGAACTTCACAACGGAATGTACTGAGAAAGCTGTCAAATCTTCTGCAATTCTTGTGCATACGTTCAACGCATTGGAACAGGATGTGCTGGATGGTCTCTTTTTGGAGTACCCTCGTGTTTACTCTATTGGTCCATTGCAGTTGCTTCTCAATCAGGTTAAAGAACCATCTATGAAATCAGTTAAACACAATTTCTGGAAAGAAGAAACACAGTGTCTAGCATGGCTGGACTCCAAGGCTCCAAACTCAGTGATGTATGTCAACTTTGGTAGCCTTACAGTGCTTACTGAGCAACAACTACTAGAATTCGGGATGGGACTAGCCAACAGCAAACAACATTTTCTATGGATAGTTAGGACTGATTTGGTTACTGGTGGCTCGGCGATCTTGCCAAAAGAATTTACAGAACTAAGTGAAGGAAGAGGCTTTATAGCAAGTTGGTGTCCACAAGAAGAAGTCCTCAACCATCCTTCAACTGGAGGGTTTTTAACACATTGTGGTTGGAATTCTACTCTTGAGAGCTTGTCAGCTGGAGTTCCAATGCTTTGTTGGCCTTTCTTCGGAGATCAAACAACAAACTGTAGATTTGCGTGCAAGGAGTGGGGGATTGGCATGGAGATTGACAACGATGTGAAAAGAGATGAAGTTGAGAATCTTGTAAGAGAACTAATGGAAGGAGAGAGAGGTAAGAAATTGAAGAACAAGGCCATGGAGTTGAAGAAACTGGCAGAAAAAGCCACGGGTCCAAATGGTTCGTCTAGGGTTAATTTGGACAAGTTTGTAAACGAGGTTCTTCTCTGTTAGGATGACAATGATTCCTTCATAACACTTTTCAAAGTCCATTTTTCATTCAAACTATACTACGATTCAAGTGTGTAAGGTATGCTTATGTATGTTGTAACTGGAACCACAGTTCACTCCTGTAGCATCTAAAAACAAGATTGTTCCTGATGATATCCTCTTCATAACACGTTCGGATTAAAACCACCAAGTTTCGGGTACCAAGTTGCAAATTCTGATAGAATTCTGATACATTATTTGTGGAATAGTACCATAGTCATGTCATTAAGCCTTTGCTAATTTTCAAAAGCTGAGAGTTCGACAAATAGTTTTCAGTGAAGACAAGTGACGCAGAACGGAAGTTACGAACGGAACAAGAACGTTTAGACTCCGTTCAGGAGTTTAATCAATGTCGTTTGATTGGACGAAAAGAGAAACAAGAACGACAAGCGATCTTGAAAGAATGGCAAAGCCAAATTCTAGAATGAAATTTTTATTCCGAAAATTGATGATGTTCTGAAAACATAAATAAGGCCTATTTATAATGGCCAAAAATCCTAATCCAACTCCTAACAAGATTAGGAAAATAAACTCCTAATAAACTAAACAAGGATTTAGAATCCTTAATAAACTCTTATTGCTAACTAGAATTCCTAACTAAGCAAGGATTTAGAATCCAAGCACACACGGCATCATAGAATTTAAGTCTATTTTCGCATCCTGCCGCAAACCTTGCAGTGGTCAAGATCGTCCATGTAATCCAAAACTAACTGGTCCGCATCATCCACTTCCAGCATATCCATCGCGAAAGTAATCAGTGTGTTGATCTCTTCGCCTTTTTAGCAGCTGCATCCAGACCGGGCCTTCAGTACTTACGGGACTCGTCATCGCTTATCCACGAAGTTTTAATTCAAGATTCGTCTGGACTGCGCCATCCTTGCAGCCGCCGCTCCGGCATCCTTGCCCCTGTGACTCTGTTTTTCGATTCTTAATGTTTTAGCTTCCCGTGTAACCGAAAAAAAAGGAGAAATTTTCAGTTTGTAGTTGAGACATGCATTACTTTTTAACATTTAGTTAGAGCAGTAAATTAACATGTATGTTTTCCTAGCGATTTCATATAGTGGTTGAGTTCATAGTTAGTATCGATCCTCTGCCAACTGTAAACGCCAATTGATCCAAACAAAATCGGACTACTACATAGAAACAGAATAATGTGTGGGCGTGGGATGGAAGTTGTCATTTAACTAATTGTAGAACAAAGTGTTTTCAGATGGGTACCACTGGCTTGCTGATTGCTCGTAAAGACATGTCGTAATAACCACAAGCAGGTACTTGGACATACCAATAAGCAAAACCAATGAATATTTAACCAAATCGTTCAATAAGCCAATGATTTGAGTACTGACTGCTTCTTTATTATATTATATTATATTATATTATCGTCTGGTAAATTGCTGTATAAGTTTAGCCTAGTGGTCCCACTGCTAATGGATGATTACGGAACGCTGGAGACATTATGATTCATCGAGTACTGTTCAATTCTGGACACCATGTGGGCTTTTATCATAAAAGAATGAGAAATCAGAGATCAAGATGGACTATTCAAAGAGATCATGAGTGAACTTCAGTAATATCTGTAAAATCGAATGATAGCTAGATCCCACATGGTGACCTCTGACATACGTTAAAAAGGTTTTTGTTGCAGAATTGCAAAATTGAGCAATGGAGATCAACTCAAATACCATGTTGTCATTTCAAAGAAAATGAAATGTGAGGTTAAGGAGAACAGATCACTTGTCCAAGTTACTCTGTCCAACTCTGTCGAAGTTGAAAACGGCGTCGGTTTGGCATGAAAATTTGCATGCTTCTTCGCGCTTCTTCGCAGATGCACAGGCGCCAGGTCCCATCCCACAGGTGCCGTTTTTAGCCAGAAGTTTCAAGCCAGCCGTCCAAGTGTATAAAACGTACTATGTTAAATGGTATTGTTATTTTTATACTTCTGAACTTTGCAGAAGAGAACTAGTGACTAACTTGGACAACATATCATTTATAAACATTATTAATTTTGTTATTATTATTAGCTGTATATATTTATTTATTGAGTTATTTACATTTATTTTATTATTTTGATAATAATAATAATAATTACAATAATTATAAAAAAAATAATTATATTTATTAACATTATTTAAATATATTTCCATTATTATAATGACTATTAAATATTCAATTGAAATAACTTATTATTATTATTATTATTAATGTTATGATTATTTTTATTACTACTTAAATTTATTTCCATTATTATTAGGTGTATATATTTATTTATTTAGTTATTATGATATTAATTTATTTTTTATCATGATTATTATGATTATTTATGTTATTATTTTTATTATGATATTAATTTAAATTAAAAAATATAAAAACTATTATATATTAATCTGAACATATACTTATTGTTATTATTATTATTATTATTATTATTATTATTATTATTATATAAATTTGTTGCCATTATTATAATCACTTTCAAATTAGTTATTGTTATTATTAATTTTATTATAGAGTCATTATTAAATTAATTATAATTGTTATTAAATTCGTGGATAATAATTTCATAAATCTTTGTGCTATATGTATTATTATTAGTAGTAGTATTATAATTATGATTATAATTTTCTTTATGATTATTATTAGTATGATTATTATTATTAGTTTTTATTAAATTTGTTCTCATTATTATAAAAAGTGTTAAATATTATTTTTAAATTGGTAATTGTTATTATTACATTTTTTGTAGAATAATTATATAATTTATTGTAATTATTATTAAATTCGTTGCTATTAAATTCATTAACCTTTTTCTAATATATTTTAATATTAGTATTATTATTAGGATTATAATTATAATTGTAATGATTATATTCTTTATGATTATTTAAATTTTTGATTAAATTAATTTCTATTATTATAATGAAATATGTTATAATTCATAATTTTGTTCTCTTGGACTTTTTAATTTTATTAGTCTGATTTATTTTTTATTGCTTAAAAAAAATTTATTATTATTTTAATCTTCCGACTTTAGTTTGTATTCTTATTATTATAAATCTAATTAATTATTTAATTAAAATTTTCATCAATATTATTATTAGTATTAGTATTAGTATTATTATGATTGTTATTATTATTATTATTATTCTTATTATTATGAAATTCCTTATAATGATTAAATGCATATATCTTTATTTGTAATATATGTTAAACAATTGCTTATTATTATTAAAATTAGTATTCTAATTAATAGAATCATTCTTACACTTTTGTTTGCGCCGCACATTTCACGCATGGTCTCTAGGGCGACGCGTCGCCCTAGAGACCACAACCAATGACCATGGTCTCTAGGGCGACGTCTCGCCCTAGAGACCACAAACATTGA
>JAOTIZ010000201.1:1305206-1328728 GCA_027123425.1 Erythroxylum panamense
GATGAGAGAGAAATAAAAGGTTAATTTTGGAAGAAAAGTTATAAACATGCAAACAAAGTCAAGAATGACACTTATTTTGAATAATTAAAATGTAACTAAAACGACACTTATTATGAATCGGAGGGAGTATTGAAAACTTGTAGTTTATTAACTTCATAAATTAGTTAATTTTTATAAATTAAAATTAATTAATTAAACTTTATTAACAACTTTATTTTTTAATCTTATTTTAGATTCTTTTAATTTTTAGTCAATTTTATAATTATCTAATATCAATTAAATCTTTAAATTTTAAGCTTTTAGTATAGTTTTTAAAACATTAAAAAAAACTCAAGAAAAGGTGAGATACCCACTTGAGGTTTTGTGCCCAGTTCAACAGCCACGTAAAAGTTTCAAACTTTTGTACGTTTGTGTTAGGTTTAAGACTTAAAATTAGTATTCGTTTTTTGCATTTTGTTGTGGAAGGAAAAAGAAAAAACTTGTTTTCCACGTGCAAGTTAACAAAGCTACATGCACCTCTAGATATTTTAGTTTGTTACTTGCTTTATAAATTTTTCGTGCTTTGATATCATTTTCCAATTCCAAGTAATCCAACATTCATTATAGAATCCTCCCGGCTAGCTCCTCTTGTTATCATACTTCTCTTTAGTTTCTCCTTCTGTCTGTCTCGATCTCTTTAAGTCACAGTTCTATTTAGTTTGCTTAGATAGGTTAGAATCTATGGCCTCCTGAGGTGATCACAGTCTTTAATGTTCTTGAGGAAGAAGAGGAATTCGAGTTTGGATCCGTTGTCTTAGCTTGTTCTTCACACATACAAATTTTCAGTTCCCAAGTGCAATGTAAGTTGAGTTCTATATCATCAACCTCATGTTCTGTTGGCTCTACTAACTTAAAGTTCTTGGTTCTGTTCGTGGACGTTTTGGTGTAGGGTTAATCCATCTACAGTAAGGCAACAACAGGTTGCGATTGTCTACAATGGACGTGTTAACGTTTTAGACATAACTGAACTTCAGGTAATCATTCAAAAGAAATTATTCTTATCAGGAAGAAAATTTAAGCGGTTCTTGATGCAACATTCTTTTTGGTTTTAATATAGTTTCTTGAATTCTGCCGAGTACTTGCATATTCTGACAGTCCATGATCTCTTTCGGGATCTGATTGAACACCAATTTCTGCCATTTTTAAAAAGTTCTGCAATATCTGTATTCTTTCTGCTGAAATCACTTTCTATCAATCCACTTCAATTTGAGCTACAGTAATCAAATCCAACGCCCTGAAAGCTCCACTTGTAATTTGTCTGCATTGCAAATATTGTAGGCTAGAGCTATAATATGGCTTGCAAGTCGAGAAATGGATCAAAGAATCAACACAGGTCGTCCCAACATCACTACAGTTCCTCTGCATTATCAGCTGTATAGTCCTCCAGGCCTGTCCTTGAAGAGATCTCTCCAAAGGTTCCTGCAAAAGAGAAAGAGAAGGGCAGGAGCAGCCACGCCATACAATAAATGATTACGCCTCAAAGATCTTTAGTGGGAACATTGTAACCTTCACCAAGTGATCATGAAATCAGTTGAAAGAAGATTACTGAAATTTGATTTAATAGCTAAGAAGTCGCAATGTTTTGGTTAAGCTTATGAGTTTGTTGAAATTCCTTGACCAACCTCCAACTTCCTTTTTGTTAATGTACAAGTTTATCGTCAATGAAATAAATTGCCAATTCATTTTGGAAAAGTAGAAAACAATAATTAAAAAATTTAATTCTTTCGACCGATTCATTTATAAAAATATTGAACCGATTAACTTTTCAATTCGATCTTCAATTTCTCTATTCATTTTACTTTAATAACCTTTGTTATTAAAAACTTATCAGTTTGTTAATTAATCAATTGATTTTTGTAAACTAATAAATTTTTATCAATAACTAAATAGTCAAATCAGTTTGATCGGTTTAATTGTAAAAATCTTGAATAAACCAAATTTTCAATTTAATTTTTTAAACCTTAATTATGATAGTCTAATACTAATTGAACCTTTTAACTTTAAACATTTTATCTTACCAGTTTAATTTTTATTCCAATTTTTAAAATATTACCTAAAAATCTCTTTGATTTCTTCATTCTCACTTTAGGTCGAGGTCAAATCCGAAAACATAGGCCTAATTTGGACCCACTCTCTTGCCATCTCTAGTTTTATATAACAACTTTTAATATCACTCTACAAAGTTTGAAGTTCTTTTAATGTTTAATATAAATAGTGATTGTAAAATTTTTCTTATAAAAATAATATTCCACTATGAATTTAGATTAATAAAATTCTAAATTTATTACAATTAAATTATTTTAATGAAATAATAAATAAATAAAATTATAAGAACTAAATAATATTTATTAAACGAGATATGTTTAGTTATAATTAATGAAAAATAAACTGTATATTATATTACAAATATGAATTTATTGACAAATTTATTGATATATTGAAAACTCATCTCTTATTTAATTTTTCAAATTTATTGGCATAAGTAATAGAGATATATTAATTTATTAAATTATTTATAAAGTATAAAATATAAATTATTAATAATAAATAATGTTTATGTAAATAAAATTTTTATTACCAAATTGTTTTGGGCTAATGAAAAAGGTAAAATAGGCCCTAAGGAGGTTCTTTGGAAGTCAAAGCCCAACCCAACATCAGTACTAAAGTTAAAGCACATTGCAACTGACGGAGTCGAAAACACAGTTTTGAGTACAATTTCTCCCCCGATATGTCTCGAGAGGATGAAGACGACGAGCGTCGTCGTCAGAGAAGGCTTGAAGAAGCTCTGGAAGTCAAATCTCTCAGACGTATCATTAGTGCCTACCTCAAGTATCCTTCCTCTCTCTCTCTCTCTCTCTCTCTTCCTTTTCTATACTGACTTTCTTTTTCTCTCTTCTTTCTTTGAATGTATGGCCACTGTGTATCGAGCTTTCCTTTAGTAAAAGTCAAAAGAAGATGCCAAAGTGACGTGTTAATTGCAGGGAGAAGTTTGAAATCAAATGTGATGTCTATAATTTTTTGTTTGTTTTTATGACGATTTTTTTATTAAACTAATTAAAGGGTAAGAAATATAAAGATTGTATCTTTTCCTTGAAAGTTGTTTTCTTGGCTGGTAATTCTTGAAGTTTGAATGGTGGATTTAATTGGGTAATGGCGGTTTTTGTGCATTTTTCAATTATATTACACATGTTAGTCTTCAAAACTTTCTGTAATTTGATTACTATACGCGTAGAGGATGGACTCTTCAGCTTGGTCTTGTCACATTCTATAATATTATTAAAAGTGTAGGTGAACATGAGGTTGCTACATTCTTGATGATCGTTCTATTAGTCTATATTCAAGTATAACCAAAAGGGCAAGTTTTTATATTTCAGTGAATTGTATTTAAAGCATATATTTACACAGGAAAGTTTCATTTTTTGCAAAAACTTCTACAAACAGATAAAATCATGAACTTTTAATTCTCTTGCAAAATGGCACGCCACCAGTTTTAGTAATTTTGTCGATGCGACACATTAAACATTATCTTTTTCAAAACATGAACAATTACCTATTATTAAAGTTGAAATTGTGTAATTTGTGAAAGTACCTCCAATCTTGTGAGAAGGAAGATAGTAAACATGCAAACTTTGAAATTTGTTTTCTTGGCTGGTAATCTTGAAGTTTGAATTGGGTAACTGTGGTTTTTGTGCATTTTTTCAATTACATTACACGCGATAGTGTCTATAATTGGATTACTCTATGCATAGAGGGTGTATCAGCTTGGTCTTGTAACCTATTGTGATGTTAAAAGGGTAGGTAAACATGAGTTGCCGCATTCTTGACGAATGTTTTATAAGTCTATATTCAAGTATAATCAATAGGGCACGTTTCTATATTTCGATGAATTGCATTTAAAGCATGAACTTCACAGGAAAGTTACACTTTTTGCAAAAATCTTCTTCTACAAACTGATAAAATCATTAGCTTTTAATTCTTTTGCAAAATATCATGCCACTAGTTTTAGTAATTTTGTCGACGCGACAATCTAAACATCATCTTTTTTAAAACATGAACAATTACTTATTATTTAAAGTTGAAATCTTGTAATTTGTGAAAGTAGCACCAATCTTGTGGGAAGGAAGATTGTAAACGTGCTACTTTTGTAAATCATTACTTTTTTGACTCTACGTTATTGCTTCCGTGGCGAAAGATTGTCAAATTTAATGTGACATTTCAGCTGGATTAGTGACTATTTTTTGAGGAGAACCTGAAGCTGTAATAAATTAAAAGTTTATGATCCTACCCATTACAAAAAGAAGTTTGTGCTAAAAGTGGCATTTTTGCAAAGTCTGTATCTTTTAGTCTATTTTGCCTGTTATTTTTTAGTAAATGTTGGGCATGTCTTCACTTGTTTTTTGAAATGCCTATGTGTTTCTTGCACTTAGAACTTTTATGGCTGTTCTTATTGCAACTTTATTGCACTAACATCAGAATTAATTTTACAGCTATCCAAAGGCTTCAGAAGAGGATGTAAAAAGATACGAGCGATCATTTAGAAAGCTACCATTTTCTCATAAGGTAATTCTTTTTATGAGGAAGTAAAATTCTTAATGATATATTTTACCAGTCCTTAATTCTATATTCGGCCATTATTTCCTCTATCTGATATGCTCTTGCTCCAACTTCTCCTAGTATGACCTAATTGTATCATTTTTATCTTTAATATTTTCCTTCCTAGTGACATATGGGCGTGGACAGTCCACTTTCCATTTGGTTATATATCAATCATCTGGCTGTAATTCTATTTGCTGGTTGGAGTTCTGTTTCTCAATTCTAGTTTCCTTTAGTTGTTTACGTGTGTATTTCTGTGTGTCTTTATTTTAACTCAATCTATGTTTTCTGTTTTCAGGCATTGTTACCCCACTACCCTTCCAAGTTTCATTCACTGAGGAGGTGATTTGTTTCGCTTGCTCTTGTCTGCATGTGTGTGTAATTGTGTGAATTATCAGCACAACCTGTCATTTTTCTCTCTAAGGGTCGGTTGGCTACACACAGACAAAGACACAGACACAAACACAGACACAGACACAGACACACACAGATACAGACACACACAGACACACAGACACATACACACGCACACGCACACACACGCACACGCACACGCGCGCGCGCATGTATGCATGCATCCACCCACACACACACACCGACTCACACACCCGCACACGCACCCACACATATATGCACACACACGCGCGCGCGCGCAGACACACACACACACACACACACACATACACAAGGCACATTAGACTCTTCTCATGCTCACATAGTATAATGTATCTCCCTGCATCTGAAGAAATAGGTTATCATGCTCTTAAACAAACTCCTTGGTTTGTCTTTTCCTAAATGCTTTTGCTTGGATTTTTGCAGGTGTATATCTATAAACTCTTATTTCATATTTAGCATGCTTCAGGTTAGTTGATTTTAGATGCATATGGAACTTGCTTATATTCTTATTTTATATGCTGCCTCTGGTTTTCTGGGTGTTATATTGAGCATTAATCTTGTCTGATATTATATTACTGAGAAAACAAGTCATATCTAGTATGCCACATTAATAATTTTGTTGCAGGCATTTGATCCGCCTATAGATATGAGCCTGGATGTGGACAGCTGTGAGGACTCAAACCCTGAACAGCCACAGGCTCCAAATGAAAATCTCTTATCCAGAGAGGTGGATGGTTTCACTTGTCAGTCAGACTCAGCCTCTAGAAGAATGTCGTGTGCCAAAGCTGATGAAACCTTTCATGGAGAACAAAATAGTCCAAAGTGCAAGATGCTGGATCATATGATTAATAATGAGGTCTTTGCAAGATAGTGCAACATTTTGCATAGTGACTGCTACTCTTAGATTTGATTAATTTCATTTTCATAAAAAGTTTGACTTCTGTAGATAACAACAGGAGGTGCGAGCAGAAAGTTGCCACAACTCTACTATCAGAAGTTTTCCAAAAGACATGGGAAATAACAAAGTTGCAGTTGAATCCAGTGGAAATGATGCTATCGATTTCCATGCAAATGTATTGTTCCGTTTAGCTTGTTTTCTTTAAATGGAAAAAAAGATTATTGATGATTATACTTTCTTCCTTGTTTTGAACCATTAATGAGTTGATGGGCATCATGCATCTTAACCTTGTTATAAATCTTGATTGTCTGCCCTCCATTTACTCACATTAGTTTCAAGTTCAAAATTCAGTTGATCCTGTCTCTGCAAATGAAAAGGTTAGAACTCTTTATGGTACTATATGAAGGCAATTTAAGGAATGGTAACTTCTTATGTTTTAAGAAAATGCTCTCATCCAAGCTTATATGTGAAATATAAGAGAAGGTACTTGCACCCTTAGACATGTATAAATACTCATCTGATGTATAAGATTCATTTACTTATGGTGAGAAATCTTGGATACTGATTAATGATTCAAAGTTTCATTCCTTTATTTTGTTAAGCATTCTGGAAGTGGCCACCATAACACAATTAAGGTAACCTTAAGCTATTGCTTGTAGGTGTAACCAAACAAATTGACCTTTTGATTGATCAAATATAAAGTAAATTCCAATCAAGCTGTGGTCACCTGTGACAGAGATGCTAGTGAAAAATTCTTAACATATCAGCGTTAGTCTCTGTTAATTTTTGTTGCTTTCAGGGTGACTAGGATCGCTGAATAACAAATACATGCGGAATACTTCTATTTTTGTTTTCTCATTTCTTTTCTGAGCAACATGTGTTTTTGAACTTTATCTAATTTTCCTTTCCAATTTTCATTTTCTCATGTTTGTCAGGCCTGCTCATCAGCTCATGATTGGTTAGATCCATCACTTCAATTGAATGTTCCTTTGGTTGATGTTGATAAGGTATGTTTTTTTTTCTTTTTTCTGAAATACAATGAATATTGCTGAAATTAGTGGGCAGTGGTTTTCCTAATTAAGAGTTTTCTCAATAAGATTTGATGTACTCACATGACTAGAAAAGTAATTCTGCATGGCCTCTTATGCTTTGCTGTCATAGTTGCATATCTAGGATTTAGAATTATTTTCCTCTGGAACAAATTATCGATGGGAATTAGAAACTGATATCTACATACAAACAATTTTTAAAAACAAAAAGAAAAGAATCACTAATTTAATTGTTGATTTGAGATAATGACAATCAAATGCATGATTAAGTTGTGAATTGCTGGTGAACTCATTGATTTCATGTAAGAAATAAAGAACTCAAGAGCATCTACAGTTACATGCTGTGAACCATGAGATCTCCAGTTGTATTTCTCCAATAAAATACATATGAAATTGCTTGGAAGCTCACCAGTTTTCTTTCTGTACTTCAGTAATTATTGTATCTAGATAATGTGATTTTATAGAATGTCCGTGCATGTGTACATGTATAAATGTGTCTATAGAGCTTGTGATGATTCTTCGTGCTTTTTACTTTGCTAGGTTCGCTGTATTATTAGAAATATAGTAAGAGACTGGGCTGCAGAGGTAATAGCGCATCACTTCTGAATTTTCAGTTTCAAGTGTAGGATAACTTTGGTAAACTTCATCTGTTATTGGCTGTAACACAGGGAAAAAAAGAACGTGATCAATGCTACAAGCCTATTCTTGAAGAGCTTAATTCTTTATTCCCCAATCGCTCTAGAGAAAGGTACTCTATATTTTAGCCTTAAATTTCAATTTTAGGTCTACATCTCTTTTTTGATAGTTGTAGCATTTAGATTTTTCATTGTTGGTTTCCTACAGGAATCATAGTTCTTATATACCCTTGAATTCTGTTGAACAGCCCTCCTATGTGTTTAGTTCCTGGTGCTGGACTTGGAAGATTGGCCTTGGAGATATCATGTTTGGGTATGTAAATTTAATGCCTTGTTTCAGATTTTACCAATCTGAAGTTTTGTTCATTTGGTGGTTGTTTATTTCTAAACAGGTTTTGTCAGCCAGGGAAATGAATTTTCATACTATATGATGATATGCTCAAGTTTTATTCTTAACCGGTAAGAACTGTGCCTTCAGCCATTGTTTTTAAATTTCCACTGCATATGCATTCTTTTACAGGTAAGTGAGATCTAATTGGTGGCAAGTTGATCTCTATTTTACATTAACTACTTTGATTGTGTTAGCACACAAGAAGTTGGGGAATGGACTATATATCCTTGGATCCATAGCAATTGTAACTCGCTTTCAGATAGTGATCAACTTCGTCCAGTTTCAGTACCTGACATTCATCCAGCAAGGTATTTTCACATGCTATACTTGTTTTGATCACTTTTCAACTGCAAATGCTTTACAGGTTGTCCAACTGACATAGTCTCTCTTCATGTTCTTATCCTTAATTTTTGAGTGACTTTTTATCACAAGCAGCGCAGGGATAACTGAAGGCTTTTCTATGTGTGGTGGTGACTTTGTTGAAGTCTATAGTGACCCAAGTCAAGCTGGTAAGTGTAGTTTTTCATCCTTGAATCTCGTATTCTTGTTTCTTCAAACTGTGAGAATAATCATTGAAACGTGGTCTATATTTGTAGGCTGTTAGGTGAAATTCTCGTATGTTTCTTGGTATGGTCATAGATAATGGTATGGCCTTATAAAATAGGCATCATGATCTCAATTTCTCATATTGCGAGACTTACCATAACATTGATGCTACAGGTGCTTTTAACCCATTCTACTCAGTCCTTATGTAGGCAGTTTGTGTTGAATGCAGGAGTTTGGGATGCAGTTGTGACATGCTTTTTCATTGACACTGCACACAATATAGTGGAATACATTGAAATCATATCCAGGATTCTGAAAGATGGGGGAGTAAGTTTGGTTTGTTGAGTTTGTATTATTAATTTTCCATATCTTTAGCATTGGATTTAGTCTAGTCAACTTGGTTGTACGACAGATGTGGATAAATTTGGGACCTTTACTATATCATTTTGCGGAAATGTATGGGCAAGAAGACGTAAGCTTCGATGGCCTTTACATGCAAATTACCTAGATCTTTTTACACAGTTGATCATGCTAGCCCTTTTTTTATACTGATGATTTGTTTCTAAATTATTTCAATTTAGGACATGTCAATTGAATTGAGCTTGGAAGATGTAAAAAGAGTTGCGTTGCATTTTGGGTTTCAGTTCGAGGTACATCTTTGGACTCCTTAATACCTTTCTTTTCTGCTTGTAATTATGACATGTCATAAAAACTTGAGAATTCATGATTTGCAGAAGGAAAGAACAATTGAGACAACTTACACAACAAATCCTCGATCAATGATGCAGGTGAGCTTCTATAGTTGTGACATTGCATATTATGTTATTTGATGCCCTCTTCTTGTGCTCCAAGCTAATGGTTGAGCTTTAACCAAAACATCTAAAGCGAAAATTGTCATACCAAAGCGGACATTTGAGAATTTAAATTACAAAAGTTTGCTTTCAAAGATGATACTACAAGAAAATTTGGTTAGACTTAAGTTAGAGTTGCACTTTTTATTTTTTCATTCAATATGTACTTAGCAGGCTCGGTGTCTACGCCATATTAAAAAGCAAGATTAAGCCTTTTGTTTTTGCTCTCTTAAAGGTGCTCTCACTTGCAGCCTGCAGTTTGTCTAGGGCTGTTTTGATTACATATTGTACTATCTAATTTACTTTCAACTAGGACTCATCTGTAATTTGCTTTGAGAAATTGTAACTTGTGGCCTTTTGCAGAATCGGTACTTCACTGCATTTTGGACAGCAAGAAAGAAACCAGCATCTGCAGCGAAACATTCTACAGAATAACTGCTCACTCTTGTAGCATAAGAATGTTAAAGAGCATGAATATATCTATGAAGCATAAGAATGTTAAAGAGCATGAATACATCTATGAATCAGTGTTGGTATATTTGTGGATAGTTATTGCTTAATGTGGATCAAAATTAATGGATTGGTTCTTTCTGAGATAGCAAGGCGTTTGGTTTGCCAGGTTTACTTGGTTGAATACAAACTTATGGTGAGTGTTGGTGTTACTAGAATTTTGTTTATGCCGTATAGTGGAAAAAGAAGTTATGAGAACTGAAAAAGTATGCTCTGTATGTTCTTTTAGGTTATAATCTCTGATTCTGATTGCCTGATTTCTCTTTTCTTGCATGTTTCTATGGTCTTTTGCCTGATGTCAGCGTCATACTTTTGTAACCGGGGTTGTTATACTTGGAGATACTTTGATGTTCTGCATAATTAATTATTTTATGGTTTCTTGCATAAAGTGACAAAGTTCTCTTTCTTTTTGTTTTGATATTTCAGTTAGAGAAGATTCTTTAAATACTAAAATACCATCTTCCTTTGCATGGCAGCCATAACTTCAAGGTCTGATGGTATTGAGCCGTGCAAATAACTTTCTTCCTCTTTAACAAACTAACCACCTTTCGACCCACCTTTATGCCCTCCAACCTTATTATATACGTACTCCACTCTTCCAATCTGCATTTGTTATACAGCATTACTCCATGAAAACCAGCATAAATGTTATTCTTGCCTTTATGGTACTTCTGCTGGTAGCAGCAGAACTCGCCACGGGTTATACAGAAGGAGCCCAGTTCACACTGAACTCCGGCCGTCTTGGTCCAGATGTGTTTGAATGTGGTAGAGTAGCTGTGGGTTTCAGAAAGTGCTACACTTGAAAGGTTATGAAAGCAGGCCATTGGTGTCATGCTGCAACTCAGTTAAGGTGATTCTGGAAATGGCTACCAGCACGGAAGGCCAGCCTCTGGGTTGCAAGTGCTTCAAGGAGGCAAATTATTACTTTGACAATCTGAAGGTTAATGCCATCCCTGAACTTGCCGAGGAGTGTCACATTGGTTCTGCTCCATCTAACTGCGGCAGCTGATTTTCTAATACATATTTTACTGACAAAAGTGGACGACTACTCTTTCAAATGAGGCATTCATAGTTATAGCTCACAATCTGCGTATTAGTATTAGGTAATGAACAAAAGAGATTGAATAAACATGAAGCTCACCCTAATGTCTCTTCACGTTTAAACATCTTTACTCCATTTACAACTTGCATTCTTGACAATCAATGTTTCCGAACTTCCAGTCTATTTACATCATGTTAATGCGGACTCTCCAACAATCACCTCACGGTTGCATTAGTTTCAACTTTAAAATACTACAAATCCAAGCTCACTTAGTACTGGTATGAAAACAAATTTGTCACATGGAGTAAAACTGGAGTTAATCTAGTTTCTCCAAGTTCTTTGTTAAAACCTCCTTTGATCTAATGGCTTATGACCTATGGAAAATCATTTCAAGTAATATATCATGATCCTGGATCAGACACGACAGGTTTTTGCATGATAATCACAACCTTCATACACTTCCAGCCCTGACTGGCTTAGTTGATCTTCACTAAAACATGCACATCGCTTGCTCATCTTCCCTGTCAGGGCAATTTCTACAGGTCGCTGAACTAACCTTGGAAATCCATTATCACACCAGACCTAGCACCAGCATTAAAGCTTAACATAAATTAACATCACAAGAAGAAAGCCTATGTCTTCTTATTATGATATCTACAGGTTGGGTGTGCCGCCTCATAATCATATCACAAATTATTGTTAAATCACCTTTCACAAACGTTTAGGAGTATATTCTCAATACATGACATGGTATATCAGAAGTAAGAAAGTGCACTGGGCTAAAAAGAATTGTCATCTATTATGTGCTCTGTTGAATATGATCATGCAAAGTGGCACATAAAAAGCCTATGTAAATACCTTCAAAGAGATGTGCTTATCCAAAGCATGGCAATGTTTTAGAGAAATACAACAATTTTCAGAGAGTCAACCACAACTCCTCAAAACTAGTCATGACTATAAAGCTTGGATATTGCGATTTAACAAAACACAAGTGTAAAATTGGTTCCACCATCCAAAAGTTTCTAATTATGGTTCTGAGTTTCTTGACATGTGAAATTTTGTACTAAAGGAGTAAGTGCATGCCTGAACTTCTGGATTAGATGATTCCTTGTAGAGCTACATAACACCCTCTACAAATACTTCAATACTTGTTAATAATTTCAGAATCTATGGACTACAGTTCATAAGGAAAATTTACCCGTTTCAATAAATCGTATATCAACAAAACAAATTCTGCTACAGCTCATTGAAACAAACCAACCTTCTTAGTTCTGTAAATTATAAACCTGAAGACATCTTTCATTGCTCTGAATAATTTGTCGAAAATCAATATTGAATACCTTCTATTTTCTTCAAGTTTATACGAATTTTTTTGCTCAGTAACTGTATTTCAGTTTGTATCAGCATTATGATAGAAATTGATGTGGAAAGCTCTAAAATAAGCAAGGATTTAATTTTCAAAGAGAAGCATACCTCTCCGCCCTCATTCTGACTCCATCTTGAATTGCAACTAGGTTGTTTGGCTTCTTCAACTTTCTGTTTCTCCAAGAGTTGAGCACCTCTTGAAGCCTTTGCTTCTGCTCCTTTTAAAGATTTGGTAGGATTTCCTTCACTATCGTAATAACGACCAACCAGTTTGCCAACAAATCTGACAATCAGTAATTAAAGATTGAGAAAAAACCAAAATATTTGCCTCATTCATACAATTTGTGCTCCACAAAATCATATCTTCGACAGATAATCATGCGATCCTATAAGTCACTGTGTGTTAGGATAATTCTGACAAAGAACTTGAAAAATATTGATACACAGTGCTGACTTCGGTAAAGGTACAAGGGGACATATTGTAGATTATCACAGGGTTCCATAAATGATAATTAAACTCCCATTTCCAAAACAGATAAATGCAAAAGATATGTTCAGAACCGGTCATCATACTACCCTTCCCAACAAGATATCAAGCATGCAATGACATGATTCTATTTCCCAACAGAAAAATAATTATCAACAGACACAAGCAGATATAACCTGGAAAATGGAATTGTGCATCATTTTCTTAGTTATTCTCATCATTATTCACATTATATCCAAAATGCCACCATTCGTGGAGTCAGCAGCTTCACCAAATTTACTCCGTAAAAATACAGGATGATATTAAAGTAAATCTTATTTGGTTATATATTATCTCCAAAAGCTAGCAAAGTTTTCACCCAGATTTAGAGACAGAACTCAGAGTAAATACATAAATAGAAAAAAGAAATGATTCAATTGAAAACAAACATATGCAAATTGGTGTCTATTTACAAACTAAACAGATAAACCAAAGTCTTTTCAGAAACTGAAGAACAATACTAAATAAAAACTGAGTAATTACTTGATTGCATTACGTAATTTTCTCTCCATTAGGAAAACAAAATACAGGTCATTACAAGTTAGATTGTAAGTGACGGCTTGCCTGGGCATATGAAGTTGGTTTCTCTAAGGATATATGTATGTGTATATGCATGAATACGGCAACTTACATATAGCTTCTGAAGTAGAAGTCCCGCCAATCAACAATACTCTTCACCTGTAAATGATGAATAATTTAAAAGGGCATCTTTAGCAACTCTGTTGACTTTCAGCATGAAAAGGCAAGGCAGCTGATCCTAATACTGTCTCCAATTCAACAAGACATACCAATGCAGTACTAAGAGTAAGCTTCTCTCTACATGCAATCAGTGAGATTCTTTAAGGTAAATCATACATCCAAGTAACTCTTATAGGAGGGATGAATGGAGAAAAGTTTTCTCAAAGTGAGTACCACAGAGACTTTCAAGTTGTTGACCATTAGCAGTTCATATACACCCATTGAAAGTAGTGATTTCTGAAATTCAATGATTTCAGTTCTTAAGCAAGATTTGTCGTGATCACCTTCTCATCAATTATTTAAACTACATTAACTAATGTTTGACTTCACTGCTTTTCTCAAGTATTTCTCCCATTTGAAAAAAATCTATAACATTCAATGATAAAATGCTTTTGGAAAAAAATAAAAGTCCAACTCACAGATCATATCAGTCATTTTCTTATGGAAGCATTTTTCAATCAGAAAATTGATAATGTTTAAATTATGGTTCGTAAACTTGGTTATTTTAAAGTTTTAAGCAGAACTACCTTGTATGCGCAGAGTTAAAAGATTCCACAGATACTTTTTGGTCCAAAGCTAAAATTTCGTATAGCTTAATCTAGCTATTAAATGCTACCATTTAATTAAAAATTGATTTAGGCTGCACTCTAATTTGTCATATTTAGATCTAGAATAAGAATACAAACAAAATTTACCTCAGTGCTGGATAAACCATGCAATGAGTCAGTGAGTCCATCTCCTAAATCAAACAGGGCCAAAGAAAAAAGATGTGATTAGAAAGTCAATTCATTTATCACACTGATTCATCAAAATTTTCTGTTCAATCAAAAAGTCAGCAATTAAGCAATTTCTGACCAGTGGTGGCCAGAAGTTCTGGTGTTCAATATTAAAGAAGGTGTAAGCAAGTAAGTTTACAGAATAATATGCCAATATTAGGCAGAACAATCTGCCAAGATTTTGTGTTCTTAAAACACAGAAGATAAGCAAATGAATATCGGCAGCAATTAACAAAATTACCTGTAAAGTTTCCGGAAACAAATGCACGTGAAGCATCTCTGAATATAGGAATGATAAAGATTTCAGCTGTTAATATATGAGAGTAGAGATATACAGAAAGCAATATAACTAAAAAAGAAAACTCTGCATACAGACCTCAATAGGCCTTATTCAACAAACTATTATCAGATGAAGGATTGTGAAATCATACATAATTAATATCAAAGAACATCAAACTTGGCACAAATATTTTAGCTAACTGCATGGAAGGATCATATACATGTGAAAGTTGGAATAGTTGCATAAAGAACAATCAAAAGCACAAACCTTCCAGCAAAATGATTGTAACTCCCTCCTACACCGTAGTGAGATTTTCCTTTAGTTACATCAAACACCGATCTGATACAAATACAGTGAATTTCATCCAGTCATGGTATTAAATTTATAAATGCCAAATACAACACATTCACATACCCAAGAATTCCTAAAAGTATAGGCAATGATTCATCAGTTCCATTATACAAGGCAAGCACTTCAGCATTGAACAATCTCTACAACAAGAAGCGAGAATCAAGTCAATGTTTTTAGACCAACAATAAGCTAATCAAACATAAAGCACACAACCAAACTAGTTAAACCATCAAGGGCAAGATGAGTGAAGTTCAAATCTTTAACAATCCCAGAAAAAGAAAAATCAAAATTCTTCAGTTTCAACACATTAAGAACTACGCAGCGCACATTTCAACATCTGGGTTAGCATAGATAACGATAAAGGTGAAAACTTTCAAGTCAAAAAGTGCTAAAACAAAAAAAATTAAATTAAATTAATGAACCGTTAGATTGAAATAAAAGTGGTTAATGAAAGAAAAAGAGAGGAGAGTGAGGTAAGACCTGTTGAAGAGTGGTGCTGTTGTTGTGGTTGATGGGAAGACTGAATCTAACTATAATAGCAATAAGAGCAGCCAAAATTGTGATCCAGACAGGAGATGTTGCCAGTCTCTTCAAGAAACTAGCCATACTTTCCTTTCTTTGAGTCCTTTTGACTGTTGTTAGTTCCCCTCTATTTTCCACTTAAGATCTCTCAAATTTCTAATCTTTCTTCCATTTTAAGCAATATAAAAAGCATTTTTTATCTCTCAATTTTCTTGCTTAAAATTCATTTTGTTCACAAATTTTACTTACACATTCTTTTCATATCAATATGATATATTAACTTTATTCCCACAAATTTCATAATTAAAATATTAAAAAATTGTCCCTTTTTTTCTCTTAATAGAGTTGTTTATATAATACATTTTTTTATATAAAAGTAAATTCGATTTATATATAACTCAAATAGTTTTTCTTTTAATATATAACTCAAATAGTTTTTTAATAATTATTATTATCACCTTTATATAAAAATGCAACTAGTCCTCAGTGTCAAACCATGAGGACGACCGCATGTGAAATTTTGTCTTATTGAACACAGTCCCGAGACAGCAGCAAGTAGGACGATAACCACGTCAAATTCCGAGTTTCTCCAGAACTTCCTTTCTTCTGTGTGTCTCGACGCGCTCTTTGCAGTAACTTTCTTCACTCCCTCGTTTGTTTTTACTTCTTTTTTTTTTCATGAAGTTTCTCATGTTGATCTGTTTCAAGTGAATATCTGTTTAAAGAGATTAAAAAGAAGAGTGCTCTCTGCTCTGAATGCCATTACTTTGATCGATATTCATTAGCTTGATGAATTGTTTCATAACTTTTTTCCCACTTAATTTGGTCGATGTCGATGACCTGCAGTGCATTGTTGGTGTTAATTCTGTGAGATTGTTAGGAAAGATCTTAGTTTGGTGGACTAGTTTTGTTTAATTTATTTCAGGGATGTCATTCTGATAGTATATAGTTTGATTTTGTTGCAGGGAAGTGGTTAATTTGATTGTTTATTGTGTGGGGAGAAAAGGGTAAGTGAAAGATGGGATTGAAACAGGCTATCAAGAGCCTGGATGCGTTTCCTCGTGCAGAGGACCACTTGTTGCAGAGGACACAATCTGGTGCTTTTGGTAATCCAAATTTTCTACTGCCATTTCTCTCTCATAGTCTCTCCCTCTATCTCTTTTTTTACACGTTAAATCTATACTTATCTTGTATGGAACTTTAAATTTAAGTGAAATGCATATTAGCATTGTTTATAGGTCTGAGTTAGCTCAAAGCATGCAAAAACATCATAAATTCAGTTAATTTCTAAGTGGTTAGTTTTCTATTGGTCAATTTCCTGATACTCTTTTCCCCTTTTTGTGTAGTTTCCGTAGTTGGTCTTGTTATAATGGCTACTTTGTTCGTTCATGAGCTGTCATATTATCTTAGCACATACACAGTTCATCAGGTAAGTGTTGAATCTTTGTTTCTTTGGTGTCATTGTGTTTATTTGATTGGCAAGCTATGAAAATGTTTGGAATTTGAATTATTTACTATCCTAAGAAAAATGGTAGAAATGAGACTATAAAGAACCATATGGTTAATTTCTTCTATTTAAATTGTTTATAAGCTAAATATAGTTCTTATAAACCTCTTACAAGAAAAGATTGTAATTGATGATGAAAGTTATTATCTTGTGATTTCCTGAAAATTCTAGCCTCTTTTTTTTGTCAAACTAAATCGCCACAACTAGAAGTGACCTTCTAGTTTTATTTGTTCTTACTGTTTCAAGGCAATGGATTATTATATTTGCTCCAAAACCAATAATATGTTGAACACAAACATTCTTACATGCTTGGTTTGAGTAGCACTCTTCATTTCTTGAATCTATATGATAGGAATTGATGATATAACAATATAAAATGTAAATTATCAGTTATGCGAAAATAAATTTAATTGTTTGAGTGTGACTTCCTAATAGCATTATTAAAAGCCTAGTTGATAGATAATCATTCTTGATGCATTTTCCAATTCATTTGTCTGCCAATCCTAAGGGAAAAATGAATTAGTGGTTACAGATTCCCATATTCAATAGGTGCTTGTAAACACGATGTCAGTAAACTGTAGTTTGTTGTTCATGTGATGAGTTATCTTATCCATAACTTCAGTATTTTCTATATGTTGTTATATACTAAAAGTACATATATAATCTGAAGTTGCCTGTACTTGTCAGATGTCTGTGGACCTGAAACGAGGAGAAACTCTTCCAATTCACATCAATATGACGTTTCCATCATTACCATGTGATGGTTGGCCATTTTCTTGAACTGATTGTGAATTTATATTTTGATCCTTTATCTGTTTCATCTTTGATAATGATGCAGTGCTGATTTGTTTATTTCCATATCTTTTGATCTTGGATTACCAAAAACCTAATTTGTGCAGTCTTAAGTGTGGATGCCATTGACATGTCGGGAAAGCATGAAGTGGACCTTGATACAAACTTATGGAAAGTAAGATATAGCTTTTTTCTTGTTAAGAAAATGAGTGAACAGTTCTGCTTGATGAATTTGGTTTGAACCCCACTCACTGTTTATTTTTGTATGGAGAATGAATCATTTTCTTCGTAACCCACAGACACTTACTGGAGTCTTATTGTTCTTATTTTTGTAGTTCTCTTCTCAAAGAGTATTTGGTAGGGAAAGAGCAATGCTTAAAGAATAGTAGTAGTTGTATTGGATATAAGCTAATACTTCCATCTTTACTGCTAGTTATGGAATAAGCTTTTCCTATCTCTAGTATATAGTACGTGTTGACCTGACCAGGTCAAAATTTTGCAGCTTCGACTTGACAGTCATGGTCATATCATTGGCACTGAGTATTTGTCGGACCTTGTGGAAAAGGAACGTGAGGGTCATAAGCATGGTACGCTTGTGGAATTATACATTTCTTTTCCAGTTTGATTTGACAGATATTCCTCCAACTTTGAGATCCTCCTCTATATTTTTTTCACATTTAAGAGTTCATTATTTTGTTTAGAAATTGATGCGGTGGATTTAAATTTGCAGCTTTGAAATCATTTTCTTGTTTCTTTTTCTATTTTTGTTCCTTTGGATGATTGAAATGCAATATTTTTTATGTCCACTTAATTTACATATTCAATTGATGTTTTTTGGAGATTATGCTATGGCTTTATTTGCTGCATATGGAGCTCATTGGTGGCTTTACATGTGTGGTTAGACTGAAATGTTCTAAGCTGTTTACAGTTCCTTGACAATATAGATAGATTGATTGATCTCCTCCAACAGTTTCTTTTGTATTAGTTATATCCCCTGTACTGTATTAAAAAGAAATAAAATGTCATATGTATACCTTTAATTTAATTTTTTGTGTAAGATCTTACCTCGTAGTATTAATTAGTTTCATCTTATGTGCACGATCTTAAATTATTTCTTTGATGAACAATAACTTTTCATAGATGCTTATGATGGGGTTTGATGTTATATTGATTCATCTTGGATTATTTGTTCGATAACCATTTTGTAGGGACTGTGGGGTTCAATCATAAGAGAAAATGGGAAAATTTTAGGGGAAATTGTTGTTTTACTGAATAATCCATTTTATTTTTCCAAGTACTGTAATTATCGAAGGGATAAAGATTTCTTTTTGGTGCATAGTTGGATGCTGTTAAATATGATTTATATGTTGTCTTTATTCTTTTGTTTTTTCATACTTCCTTCTCTTGTATAACTTATTCGATATGCTGAAAGATGTATGTAAGTTACACGGCCTGGCTTCAATTCAGTTCAAAGTCCCAGCATTTTTTAGCTATTCTGACCTTGTTGAGATAATTGGTGCCTCATTAATGACTCTGATCAGATCATCACGATGATCATCATGGGGATGCTGAATCAAACCATCACACTCATGGCTTTGATCAAGAGGCTGAAAAATTGATCAAGAATGTGAAGCAGGCATTGGCACACGGAGAAGGATGTCGGGTATCTACCCTTTAGTACTTCTATTATGGTCAGAAGCTAATTTGTCATCATTGCTCGTTTATCTATTGGCTCAATTTCTTCTGCAGGTTTATGGTGTTCTTGATGTCCAAAGGGTTGCTGGAAACTTTCATATCTCAGTTCATGGCCTAAATATTTTTGTTGCTCAAATGGTCAGAACTATTATTGTTGGAGGATCACTTAGTTTCTTAAAAATATTTCTAGTGTTCCTATTTTAATCTAAAAGATGTTTGATAATTTCTTTCTGTTGGTACATTGGAAAGCATAAAGGTGCCACCAGGATTGAAATCCTGATAGAGAAGGAGCTTTTAACCTCCTCCATTCAGCCACATGGCTAAATGATAATTTTTATTTTGTTTATGTTATTAATAATTGCGCATTAACGTTGTAATTTTTTCTGTGAAACTAATTCCTTCAATTTATACTTTCAGATCTTTGAAGGTTCTATTCATGTGAATGTAAGCCACATCATTCATGATTTATCATTTGGCCCAAAATATCCAGGAATTCACAACCCTCTAGATGGGACAGTGCGAATTCTGCACGACGGAAGTGGAATTTTCAAATATTACATTAAGGTGGGGTGCTAGGAAAACTGTAAATCTGTTCCATAATTATGGTTCCTGCCCTCTTGACTTGGGCATGATGCTGAGTTGGAATTGACAGCTAGCGTGTTAAGGATATATTTTCTAAGGTTAATTCAAGTGATTAACGCTTCAACTCTGAACCCCAGAGGGACAATAGAACTATGGCCACTCCTTGAAAGCTTGACGGCATTGCGTCTCCTCTTTTTGGCATAGCATACCTTTCTGTTTTTGTCATGCAATAGTAATACCAAGTAGAAATATCTCATGCATTTGGGATGGGAGGCATGAAGCAGGATTTAAACCACTATCAAAAGTGAACAGTTGATTCTCTTTGATGCATCTAAATTGCCTTCTCTGTTGTGACAATTGAAACCATTCTTTTTAGTGTTTATTATGTCCTTTTAGTATAAAGTTGATTTTTCCTCCCTTTTCTCAATGTTCCCTTAGAGCTCCTTGCGAGATGCTGTAACCTTAGCCAAACTCTTATGTATTGACAAGTTCGATACTCTTTCTAAGTCCATTGCATTTTACAGTATTTTGGGATGAAGATTTCAGTTGTTGACTGTAGGGTCAGCCTAGTTCCAAAGAAGGTTTCGTGAAGTTTCTTATGTTATAATTTCCCTGGAAAGATTCTGTGACTAGCTTTTCTTTGAAGGACCTGGAAGATTATTGATTTTGATTCTAGGTTTCCCTTTATTGATATAACCTGTATATGTGACTGCATTTTGCTTTTGCTTTGTGTTGGCAGATTGTTCCTACTGAATACAGATATATCTCAAAAGAAGTGTTGCCGACAAATCAGTTCTCTGTCACTGAATATTTCACCCCTATGACTGAATTTGATAGGTCTTGGCCAGGTTGGATTTATTTAGAATTTCCATCATATTCCCCAATTGAACTTGATTTAAATACTAAAACTTTGAACAATTGTCCATTTATGCAGCTGTTTACTTCTTGTATGATTTATCCCCTATCACTGTAACAATCAAAGAAGAAAGGCGCAGTTTTCTCCACTTCATTACTCGTCTTTGTGCTGTTTTAGGTGGCACATTTGCCCTAACTGGTAAGCTTTCAATTTAAATGGTGTGCTTTGTTAAACTTCAAAAAAGTAGGTAGATTCCAACAAATTGGTAGGGTGGTGCTTATACACTGGGATAGAAATGGACTCTCTTAGGTTCTTTGAGGAGGTGGAATTGCTTGAACTTTAATTATATCTTTGCTGATTTAAGTACTTAGAATGCTGTTTTTATGGGGATCTACATGAGCTTGAATTCTCATGATGAATGAGATCGAACCAAATTAATAAATTAGTCACAATATTTATGGCCAAACTAATACATGATGAATCACCTACTTGTGCACAATATTTATATAAATTCCTTCTCTTATGACATGTATGGATACAATTGTGGTTCTCTTGCAGGAATGTTAGATAGATGGATGTTCAAGTTTCTTGAGGCGCTAACAAAACCTAGCCCAAGACGTAGTTACCGATAAACGTGGGGTCTAGACCAAACTTCAATGCTCAATGTCATCTCCAAGGAAAAGCAGATGCATATGAAGTTCCAAAATTTCAACCCTCGATCTTACAATTAGATTGCAGAGGGCTAAACCTCATTTTCTTATGGTATTAACTTCCATATCAACTTTCCGGCTATTGGTAGTGAAAATAGAACTGTTAGCCGTTGGGATGCTTCTGTTACATTCTTTTAATGTTTGGTCATCATGTCTTGATAGAATTTTGGGAGAGAAGTGTGTCAGAAATAGATGTTGTACGTGCAAAAATGTTTTATGCAGACCACAGTTTTGATACTATTTCGCCTTGATAGGCTCACGAAGGTTGCCCTAGTTTGATGGCATTGTGGATTGCTCTAACATGCATTCAGGTTAAAGGAACTCTCTACAACCTAGAGAAGAAGCATAAACTATTAGTATCACTCCAAAAGCCAAGGCATATGCAATCTTGTGATTTAATGATCTTCAGATTTAAGTGTCTTAGTAACACCATTCACCAAGTTTGGACCACTAGCCTTCTATATCTGGATTTTAGTTCAGATGACAGTTTAACAGATGCCCATCTGCATGGTCAAGTTCAAGAAAGTGGAACTCTTACTGATAAAAGCAATTCTGCTCTATATGGTCTGCTATTTCTCCCTAGGTAATATATAGTAATGATATTTAGTTCCATAACAGGAGCAACACCATGGCTAAGATTGAGTTTTACTCCTAGGTTGCATTCAGCCATCCTTCAAAGATGTATGTGAAGGAAATAGAGCACATTAAACAGTACCATCCACATGCACTGAGGAATGATATATAAATTAACTTTATTGTAGAGAATAGATAAAACCCTCTTCATGTTTCTCTGTATTCCCTCTTTATGATTTCCTTTTGTGCTCGCATTGTCTTCCATATAAACACCAACTCATATCCTATATGCACCTCACCTCTCTTTGTAGTCGGTCAGTTCCCAGTCAGGACATGGCTTGTCTCAAGTTGGCACTTTCTGTGCTTCATTCTTTAGTATATAGTTGAAATTGGCGTTTTTCAGCAGATTGCCATATTCTAACTCGCTTATTATTCTAATTGCAACTATGTTCAGTGCATTTGATTGATTTGTTTTTCTATATTCAAAGTTCAGCTGTACTGTTTACACGAGCTTGAGATATTTGGAGTTGGAAGAGTAAAGTACTTGGAGATTGAGAACAAAATGAAGGATATCACTGCTCAGAAACGTTGTTGTTAGAACCAGTACTTGAGTGGTTTTGATGCTATAATTACTCTCTTCTCTTTTCCTTTCTTGTTCTAATCGTTTTAGGATTCTGAATTTTCAGAATTTTCTTCCGTTGGTTCTTCTGTCATATACTTGGTAACAATCTTTAAAACATGCACACATGCATGCTTTATATATGTTATTAAATTCACTAGCCTTTCAAACTTCAGGAAACTTTTTCAGAAACAATGAAACCAACGCTACAAATTAAGAAGATACAAGTACGAATTGAGCAATATATGAGAGTTCTATATTCAGCTTGACCGTTGGCGACTTTGTATATAAGGGTTGCTTGGTTCTATTTCTGTTTTTCTATTGTAGAGCAATATATGAGAGTTCTATATTCAGCTTGACCGTTGGCGACTTTGTATATAAGGGTTGCTTGGTTCTACTTCAGTTTTTCTATTGCAGTTTTTAGTTTTTGTTTTTAATTTTTTATTTCTATTTTTTTGAAATAAAAACAAAAACCTGTTTGATTTTTAATGCTAAATGTTAATATAGTTACATTTTTTACTAATAATAATTACATTTTAAATAAAACTTAAAGATAAATTATTTTTAATTAAATAAATTTATTTAATGTCTTATATAATATTTATTAACAAATTATTAATAAAATTATGTTATTATAATAAAATAAATAATTTATAAATTAAAATTTTATTTATGAATTA
>JAOTIZ010000201.1:1329997-1340731 GCA_027123425.1 Erythroxylum panamense
TGTGAGGCGTGGGTCATGCACCCAACAAAACTCTGAGGTCTCAGGTTCGACTCCCAAGACCTCCCCAGAAATAGGGATAGGAGGTAGACAACCTAGGCGGCCAAAGGAGACAAAACCTCAATAATGCGGGCCCACCCAAACCAGATATATCTATCTAGTGTGTCCAGAGATAGAGACAATAAGTTGACAGACATGTTTTGCAAATTACAGTTCCTCAAAACTTGATGTTCTACGCTCTTGAATTGTCCATTTGCTCATCTCTAGAATTATCATTTTGCATTTATTTTGACATACAAGCTTAGAATTTTGAGATACTAAAATTTATGTCAATACAATCAGTCTTATTTGAGGACATGATCTTTAGTAAATTTTGACTTTTGAAAAGATTTTAAAATTTAGTAGAGTCATGATTAAATTGAATTTGATAAAAGATATACATTTTTTTGTAGTATAAAAAATTTTAGAAAAATTTCTTAATCTTAAAAATTCTTGGAAAAACTTATTCTAATTCTTAGTTTTGTAATTCTTTCTTTTAATCTTTAGTTTAAAAAATAACAGCGAAACATATTTAGTATAAACATTAGACGTGAACTAATAAACTTTCACTAATATTATAACTCAACTTAATTCTTAAACTCAATCCAAATTAATTAAAATATATTAATAATTTAAGATAATTATAATAAATTATTAATTTAATTAGTTTGACTTGAGTTTAAAAATTTTTATTCAATCGTCATGTAAATAGCAAGTCTAATATTCATATTACGAGTTTTTTTTGTTATTTAACTAAAGTCTAAGAGAAGGGATTTTCTTGAAAATTATAAACTAAAAGAAGTTTTTTGAAAAATTTAAAAATTAAGTGATCCTTTTAAAATGTTTTAAACTACATAAGAAATTTACTTCTTTTACAATATAAACTATTATCATATTATTTAATAATGAATCAATAGTTCTTAGTTATTGATTCATGAAGGCATTGTTTTAATTTTATTTTTTTCTTTTCCTATTATTTTTTACTATCTATTTTTTCAACATTATCGAATTAAGATGAGACAAAAATTGGAATTACGAAAGTCGTATCATCTCTTTGTACTGTTAAAATGACTCAATGTTCCATTTTGTGTTCAGACACCCCTTATATTATTTGTAAGCAATTTGCTTGCAACCCACGAGTTTCTTCCTATGCATTCCTATTATTTAGATACATAACATACGAAAGAAAAATTAGAATCTTGGGATTGTGTTGTTATAGTGTGAGGAATAGTTAGATATTAACAAGAAGAGTTCAAAGGAACATAATGGCAATGTCCATTCATCAAGTTTTTGATGATATCGAGATTGAGGAATAGGTCATGTCATATTTTAATTAGGCTTGACAGAGTTTTCTAAAGTCCAAAGATTTGGTCCTACTTTTTTTTTTAATTACATTAGGTATCCTGGCTTAGCCAGACTAATCCTAAGCCTCTTCGACCCCACCCCAAGAGCCTAGATGATATAAATCTGGAACCTCAAGATCCCTCAGGTTCCTACGTAGCCTGTACACTTCTGCGCACAAGGAGTCTTCACACACTCTAGATTGTTCAGCTGATGATTGATCACTGGCTCCCTGCTGCTCAGCATCAGGTTCCCATCAGCCCCCAGGTTCCCTAGCAGCTCCAACTCCCACACTTCCGCTGGAAGCGAGGCGTCCGTAATTGATCCGATCAAGGAGCTTTGCCCAGGGGCTAGAGGATCATCAATAGGAAACATGCATATTTCTCCTCCTTTGACGTGACTTGAACTCAATACCTCATTGGAGAGGAGAGCCTTAAGTGAATTGTCTTGTATTAATAGACGCGTCAGGTTCTAAAGTGAACTACCAACGATTCTTAAAAGCAAAAATTGACTACCTCTCTTGCACATAGCAAATTTGTCAGTCGGCTCAAGGAATGTAGCAGAGGGGACGTGTGATGTGCCAGACTCTATACGTCAGTGAAAATACGTTTGTCAATATCGAAGCAATGTCGCTGAGCCTCACCGTTCCTGAACAACTATCTTGTTTGATCTAACATGAGCTATATACAGATCTTAGAAGAAGATCCCATGCTGGCTCATTCCATAGTGAGATCGAACGTTACCCACTATGCTACGTTAATTAAAAGAGAACCCAACCCCCGTTGATAGAGGATGAGAGTTAATGGTCATGGCAAACGATAAAATAGATAACTCATTTGGTCGTGACCTCAAATTTCAACTAAGCTGATACCCACAAGCTTCATCCCGCTTAGAAGACTTGAAAGTACTAATACATAACAATACTCGATTGTACTGAAAAATTGGGACTGTCACTCGTTACCACCACAAACGTACGGAAGACACTCAAGGAGATGGTTAAAATAACAGCTTGCTAACAAGAATATGCCCATTAACACCCGATAACAAACTCGCACAAAGTAAAAGTGTGCACCTGAAAATTGGGCGTTAGGGGCTGAGGCGATTTCCTCGTGCCATGCATATATTACTGAAACAATAAAAATAGATGTTATCTTCACCGAAGCTGGCAGTGGCGTGGAGGGGAGGCACATTCGACCCGAGCAGCCACCTGCAGAAGGAGCTTCGGGAACATCTACAATCATGATAAGGTTGAGTTGACTCACCTCTCCGGCATCCCTCTCCAAGGACGAAGCCATCGCCAACAAAACCTGTCCTACACCAACACCTGAACCCTGACTTCCCATTTTCGAGATTCATGTCCTTGCAATTCCCGTTTCCGTGTGACCTGTATTAATTAACTTATCAAGGCAATTTATCATCCTTCTTGCTAGGATTTTCTATATTACCTTGTAGACCACATTGCAACATATTATCAGTCTGAATTCCATCAATCTACTTGCATTCGATCAGACTCATATAAGTCTTGTTCCATTCTTTCAAAAATTTTACAGTCCCCTGTGATCTCCCATGTGTGTTGGAAGAATCTATCGTTGAACCCATCAAGCCCTAGAGCTTTATCAGAGTGTATGGATGTTACGAAAATAAATGAAGAACAGAAGAAAGAAGGGAAGAAGGAGAAAGGGGAGAGTCGCAGAGAGAGAACAGAGAACTTTAGAGAGAGAGGGAGAGGAAGAGAGAGGGAGAGAGAGACACACACATAAACTCATTCATTTCATGCTTGTGAGGGAAACGGTTACAATATTTATACTAGTGACAGCTATCATATTTTTTCCGTAACAGCCTTCACTGGAGAAACAGAAGTGAAAAGAAAAATCAGGTAAGGATGCTTATATGCGCTTGGTTTCGGTTTCAAAAGAGAATCAAACCGTGAGTATGCCTCGACGATACCAAACCAAACCAAGGCATCAAAGTAAAACAAAACATGAGAGAAACTCGAGTTCCTGTAGTGAAAAATCACACATGGACAGCGACTCCAGAGGCAAACAAGGGGAGATTCATGAACAGAGCAAACCATTACCTGCGGAGAATGCGAAGCCGAGGGAAGAAGGAAGGAGAGCTACGCAGAGAGGGAACGTCGTTTGGCTTCAGACAACGTAGCGTTTTGGAGTTAAAGGAGGGTATTTCAAACATTTCATTTTTGTGTTCTGTTCTTGTCCTTAGGACAAAAATTTCTATACCACAGTCTTAGATGGAGCAAAAAATTTTGTCTTTGTCATTTGAAGACGGAACAAAAATAGGCAAAGATGGCAAGCAAATGCCACGAATGATAGAACTTATATGTTCTTGTCCTCCATCCTTGCCTCTGAAGACGCTAACCAAACGCTACATTAAGGACACAAAGCTTTTGTCCACATTAAAAGGTTATTTGTTTGACCTCTTTTAGTCATTTTGATTTCAAAAACTCAATAGTCTATTAAGGTAGAGTGTTAATTCTTTAAACTCATGTTTAATTAGGAAATAGTGAACTAAAAGTAATTACTCTAAAAAAATTCAAGATAGAAAATTTGTTCCACTTAATTTGTCTTTAATTTAATTTTTTGTACAATTTTTTTATTAAAGTAAAATTTTTGTTTAGCAAAAAACTAATCGATTTAAAATAAATGAAGATCTTCTCTTAAATGTACTATACAAATATGTAATTAATTGCAAGATAGTGATTCTTAATATATCTTAAAATGAACTCACTTATATTTTTTAAGGAATAATATATTCAAAAGTTTTTACCATTTTAAGATTTTTTTAATTCAATGCTGAAGCTTTTAAAGTTTTCAAATAATTGACTAACATTTTAAAACCTTAACTATTTAGTTTAAATGTTATTCTTGATGATGTACCATATCTATTAAATGTCACATAAATGTCTACCTGTTAGCTATATTAGCTAAAACTAACATTTTGAATAAAATTGTTAAAGTTTCAAAAGATTTATCCCTCAATTAACAAATTTTAAACTTTGAACACTAAATTAAAAATATCTCCAAATGTTAAGTACTTCAAGATAAGAAATTTTATTCATATTTAAGAATAAAATTAATTGAGGTATATTCAATAAGTATTTGAAGCAACACCTTGAGTCTCAAATTAGTTTATAAGAAATAAACTTTTAACAAAAGTTGAAAATCTTTGTAAATATATTTTCCATTAAATTAGTTTACGGGACAAGATGTTTTTCACAAGTACTTTCCATCATAAGAAATTATACTTTTCAATGAATTAGTTTTCTAAAGGTATATTTTGAAAGAAAGTACATATTCAATGAAAATTTAGAAATCTAATTTACAGAAAATGTTAAAAGTCTTGGAAAACATAATATTATCAAATTAAGTTCTTGAAAAATACACTTCCATAAAGGGATCGATCGCCGGTAAGCCATGCTCCTTCTTGGGTTGGGAGGAACAGCGATTCAACGCCCATTACAAATTTGTATTCTTAGGTTTGGCAGGATCAGTGCATTAGTACCAGCTACCTTCAGGATCATAAAAATAAATTCACTTACTTGGATGACAAAATCTTGGATTTGCCAATCGACTGGGTTGGACGTCTTTGGGGCGGATGGTCGCTGCAAAAACACTCCCATGCGTGGAAAGAAAAACAAAGGACACTTGCAGAATGGTATCTAGCTTCTTCAACATGTACTGCATTCCAATAAACAACCACTACGCAGCCCCCTAGGGTAGAGTTACACGTTGCAGAGGAAAAGTGCGAGACATGCCTTACAAGGGTTGTTCAATAGAAGGGTCCAAGAAACCCATATTTACAAGTATCTTTCAACAGAAAAGGATATATTAATGTCTACTCGTTTATAGTGCACGGATCCTATTTTTCACCTCCTGAAACTCAACCTCTTAATCAGGCTGTAACCAATTTCCTCACTAACCCAGGTGTCCAATTTCTCCAATCTAATTTCCCGATTGATCTGTTTCTCAAATTGACTATGTCTCTGAAGTCGATAACTTTCTTTAGGTAATTGTTTCCTTGCTTGGTTTCAGTATCCCCAGCAGTTTCATCCTCAACCTCTTCCGTTTCATTAATAACCTCGGTGTCATCCTCATCTTGAGTCAAAGTCTCATTAATGATGTTTTCCAGGATCTCCACCACATCACTCATTTTGGGGCGTGACTTGGGCTGTTTCCTTAAACACTTGTTCGCTAGTCCGGCTAGCTTCCGAGCTGATTTCATGCAATACTGTCCATCAAGTCGAGGGTCTACAATGAGGTGGAACTTCTTCCAGTCGGATACATATGGTCTTACCCATTCCAAAAGTTTCTGCTCACCACGAGGTAGGTTTCTTTCCAATGCTCGTCTTCCTGTGATGATCTCATAAAGAACCACACCAAAGCTCCAAACATCGCTTTTGGCAGTCAGCCTGCCAGTGTGAACATACTCTGGAGCCGCATATCCCACTGTGCCCACAACCTTTAAGAAAGTAATGGGCAAATAAAAATACAGTAACTTGAGCTGCACAATCACAGAATTATATGGATTTGTTTTCCAAATGAAGGCTAGCAGTGATCATGAACCTTCTGTTCTCTTATTTTAGCAGGAACTAAGATTGATAAAACAAAAGAAGTATTGATCATCTCATCCAAAAAGCTATCTATATGTATGTTTTTGTGTGTGTAACTGTATAACAATAGCAATTACCAATAACAAAAATGATATTGTTTGTTTGACAAACCGTTCGAAACAACTTTATAAGTTTAGGTTGCATGAAAAACACAGCTTACTGTTGTAGAAACATGGCCAAATCCTTCTGGAGGCCCCTGCCTAGCAAGTCCAAAGTCTGAAAGCTTTGCATTGAAGTCTTCATCAAGCAGAACATTGGACGCCTTAAAATCTCGGAAAATTAACTGCACCACCGGATATACAAGTTTAAGAGGCAGAAACATATACTGATATAAATTAAAAACTAAATCCCACACAAATTAAAGTGACCTGGACCTGAAAATCCATCTGCTCGTGGAGATAGGCCAATCCACGAGCCGCATCAAGAGCAATCTTTAATCTGGTCATCCAGGGTAAAGGAGTAGGAATACGAGCCAGAAGATGATCATCGAGGCTCTTATTATGCATAAGCTCATACACCAAAAGTCTTTGCATTCCTCTTTCATCATCTTCCGCGCAGTAACCCACTAATTTCACTAGATTTGGGTGTTTAACTACCCCTAACAAGTTCACTTCATTAATCCATTCCTTATGCCCCTGACAAATTAAACAAAAAGATGAAATTTGGCCACAACAAATTAAAGACCAAGTGAATTACTATTATTATTAACTAACAATAACAACAACAACGACAAATGAAGTTATGCCTGCAAACCCTGTCGATTTAACTGCTTAATGGCAACGTGCATCTTGTCATTTTGATCTTTAACAACGCCTCTATAAACACACCCAAACCCTCCCTCCCCAATCAGTAAACCCCTGTTGAAGCCTCTGGTTGCCGATTTAAGCTCCGCGAAGGTGAAGATTCGCAGATCATTCCCCCTTCTCTGGCTCAGAAACTCGGTGAACCCCAACGAGTCCGACAAGTCCCGCGACGAGGGGCAATCGGAGTCAAAGTCGAAGCGCCGCGTGTCGTTTGTGCTGCTCGACGCAACGCTTAACGACCTGGCCCAAGACACCCTGGAGACTCTGGAAATGACGCTCCCGCCACCGGCGTCGTCGTCCCGGCGCTCCCCGTTGGTAAAGTGGAAACACTTCATTATTCTGTTGTTGGTTAGAACACCATTCAAGACTACACAAAGAACAAAGGATAGACTATACAGACCATAGACTATAGAGAGAGTTTTGAAAAAACCCCGTTTCTCCTTCCGTTCAACTACTAAAACTAATTCCTTACTCTGACATGTGATATCATCTTAAACTAATAATGTTTAATAATGCCCATAACTCTGGTCTTAATCATGTTGCAACGTCAATTTACATATAAATGCTGCAGTTCCATTCACCTTTCTTTTTCTTTTTTTTTGAATGTTGAATATCCCCACATAGTTATTTACAATTTTATAATATACTCGTAACATTAGTTTATCGAAAACAACTTTTTTATTACGTAAGGATAAAGTTTGGATACTATCAAATCTTTTCAAACTTAACAACTTTTCAAAATTTTGTAGTACTATTCAAAGTAATTCATTCATAATTTTCTATTGGACTAAAATGTGATACAAAATTTTTAGAGATAATGATTTTATTTATTATAAGATATTTTATTATTTAAAATGATTATTAAAATTAGGCGAAGAATAATCATATAAATTATTGTAATAATTTGAATAACAATATTTTAAATTAAAATTCAACAATGTGTTTAGCCTTGAAACTTGACCGATTAAACTTGATTGATTAAATTTGCCACCAAACCTAATTTCATCTTATGGCCAAGAGTAGCTTTCCAATTTCGAAACTAACGAGTTGCCCGAAATTCTGAATTGCGGACTTGGGCACTTGATTGACGCAGACAGTCGAAGAAAAACCAAGTCTTCTAACTTCCTAATGACGTTCTTCAATGAAAATTCATCGTTGAGAAATGCATCAGATGAGGAAAATTCATAAACGCAAAAATCAGAATTGAAAAATTGGGACATAGAAGCTGTTAAAATCAACGGTCATGTACTTTTCGTAAGTGGTCCATACGTAAGAAAATACAACCACAGTCCAAATTGCACGGCAATGCAATGACTCCGTCAAGAGATGGGTTGAATACACAATGACGTTAAATAAAGTTGGTTTGGGCCGGGACCTTTATCGGTCAGGTATTGTCCTCTTTTTGATCGCTAGACTCTTTAGTAAACCATATTCCCCTTTGGGGACATGCGGGAGTCGAACTTGTGACTTCAGGAGTTTTGTTGCGTTGAGACGCACGCCTAGTGGTGAGAGACGTGGGCTTGCATCCAACAAAACCCTGATGTTACAGATTCGAGCGACGAGATCCGCGTAGACAACCTAAAATCAAAGGAGACAAAACTCAATAGTACAGATCTACTCAAACCAAAAGTAACTTGACTTGACTTCTAAACTAAGCAAACAACCTATAATTACCACATCTCAGGATCAATGAGTGTAAAAAAGGTTGCCTGTTATACCACTTACCGATGCAAAGAACATTAGAGAATGTTGCCTTTATCCAGAATGTCACATCCGCGAATTCACTATTGGTCATGTCATCTTGTTTCAGTTTGGTTGAACCAACTTGAGCTAATTTTGGGATGATCAAATTATGTACAATCCCTGTTAAGTTCAGAAAAGTTAACCAATTTGTGCTTATCCAAAGGATTGCTCATCAACTTCAACTGCTTCTCCAACGCTTTTGATCTTATTGTGGTTTAGTTGTACCAATCTCCAAATTAACAATATGGCAAAAGGAATGAAAGAACGAAGAATATGGGCTGATAATCATTATTTTGAAGCTTTTCAATGAAATAGATGTTAAATAAGTATTGTTCAGCCTTAACCCTGACAAGGCGTTAGCCCATATAGTTTTAATGCGTTTTTCTTGTATAAAATTTGGCATCCCATATGGAATTTTATCTCTAAGGCTACTTTGGAAATTTTCCCCTTAATCTCCATGCTCAAAGAACAAAATAAGATATTTATGGGTCTCATTCTCAAAAGAAATAACCCTCACTCCTTGAATTGTCACAAGTCCACCTTTTGCTCCAATGTTATTTATAAACTCATCTAAAAAATATTAGCTACTTGACTCAGGGCTACGCTAGAAAAGTCTCATTAGTATGAGCCAAGGTGCATATATTAAAGGCAAATGCATCAGAGATAATCTACTCCTTGTTTAAGATATTTTTACGAGATACAAAAGCAAGAAATTATTGAGGAGTTACTCTATAAAGATTGACTTCAATAAGGCATTTGATTATATGAATTAGAGATTCATCTTGATTTCTCTTGTTGCATTTGGTTTCTTAGCTCGATTTGTCTCTTCGATCCAAAGTTATATATGCACAACATCTTTTTTTATCATAGTCAATGACGAAAAGTTCTAAGAGACTTCATCGAGGGACCCTAGCTCACCCTATTTGTTCTCATTATACATAGAGTTTTTTATAAGACTTGTTTAAATCATAGCTTTTATTTTTACTTCCAATGTAAGAAATTCAATTTGTTTAATCTTACTTTTGCTAATTACTTATTTATGGATTCTTTGAAATTCTTCAACTCTTTACCTAGTTTATCAATGAACAATTGAAGAGTGCTTTATACGTATCAATATACTCATCAAATTAGGCTTTCAATCTTTCAACAATCACAAGTCTATTGTACCTTAACTTAAGATTCAAGTATCTAGGCATTCCCATCTTAAACAAAAGGATTTCCTACAGTGATTGTCAACCTCTATTTGATGCGATTACAAAAAGAATTAATTATTGGAATAGTTACTTCCTCTTCTATATTGAAAGACTCTAGTTTATCACTTTTATATTGTTCATACCTCAAAAATTGGTAAGGATATTGAGAAATTACTAAGAAACTTCTTGTGGATGAGGGTTAAATAGAATCACCTAGGAGAAAAAGTTAAATAGACCGAGATTTGTTTACTAAAAGCTAAGGGTGGACTAGGGCTAGTCTCTATCAGAAATGCCAATAAAATGCTTGTAGCTAGGAAAATATATAAGGTTTTCACTAATCCTCAATTTGTATGGAGCAAATGGGTTCACAATTATATATCAAAGTACAAAGCTTCTAAAGCATCACGAGTAAACCCTCCAATTCTTGACCATTCAACAAATTACTCAAATCAAGGAAGGAAATGAACCAAGTTTTTAGGTTCAAAGATGACAATGGAGCAAATACTTGGCTTTGATACGGTTTTTAAAATGGCTTAGGTCCCTTGTATAATATCTCAAGACTAGAACAATTAAAGTTAATTATCTCTCTTAATGCTAAGTTAATAGAGTGATAATTTATAGGAACTGAAATCATAAAACTAGGACCCTTGCTCTGATAATGGATAATTCTCCAACTTATTGATTTCAGCCAAATCAAGAGGATAAAACCAAACGGACTAGTCACATATCTAAGGGCCTGTTTGGTTGAGCTTTTATCAGTAGAGCTTTTATCAGTAGAACTTTTGACAGTAGAGCTTTTCTGATAATAGCTTTTTTTAAAAGCCAGTTAGTTGTTTGACTGTCAATTAAAAAAATAGCTTTTTAAAAAAAGCTTCATACAGTAGACTGTTTGGCAACATAAAAATAAAAAGCATTTTTATTAATTTTAACTATATTTTATTTTATATAGTTAAATTATTTATGCTAGATAATTTTTAAAGTATACTAAACA
>JAOTIZ010000201.1:1411247-1423707 GCA_027123425.1 Erythroxylum panamense
TCAAAGTTGGGGGTGATATGGTAAGGCAATTTAACACCACAATCACTAGGAAGCTTAGTTGCTCGTTTGGGATCGAAGTTGTGGGAATATTTTTTGGCAGCATCTTTCAAGCACTGGCATTTTTCTTGACGGTCAGCAGCTTTTTTAGCACTGTTGAAGACGGTCTTCACTCCACTGCAACATTCTGGAGATGGGGTCGATGACCCACCTGGTTTAACGTATTCCAAGCATCTTTCCATGGTTGTGAACATTTGTTTACAGTCTACACCAGCTTTGACAGTAATAACAGAAGTTGTAATAGACAGGAACATTAGAGCCAAGCAAACCGACTTCTTGTTGAGACAATCCATTATGTATCCTGAAAGTAGGAAAAGGGCGAGGATTTTTAGTTGCTAGGTAGAGCTTGGAATTGGAAATGAAAGTGAAGTTAGCAAGCAAAAGAGAGGTCTTTATATAGATAAACACTAGACCTTTTGTGATATCAATGATTTAAAATTAGGCCAAAAATTAAACTGATAAGATAAAAAATTTAATATTTAAAAGTTTAAGCAATATCAAACCATCGTAAATCTATATATACTAAATATTGAACAAATTTGAACAAATTGAAATAGGAGTAAAAAGTAGATCATCCTTACATATCGAGAAGGTTGAAGGTTAATTGAACGAGAAAAATGTTAAATAAAAATTAATTTATTAATTTAGATTATGAAAATCGATTAATTAAATATAACTAATTAATTAATTAATTAATTGATCAGTTTTTAATAATAAAAATTATTAAAATAAACAAAACTGAAAATTAAAATCAAATTAAAAAATTATTCACTTTAACTTTTGCGATTGAACCAATCAAACTAATTCTATTTTTTGATCATAGGCTAGCTTCATCTAGTATTTGACTTGGCGCTTGGATTGTCAGTGCTACTCTTAAATTTTCTAAATTTTATCGCTTTTGATTAAGTATTTTTTATTCAAAATGACAACAGTTTGAATGTTGAAATTAGGAAAAATGTTACAACTGCGCAAGACTACAATGGATTCTCCTCCAATGTTCCACTTTCTCCGAAGCATTCGCCTAAAGCTTCTTTGTTTAAAACGTCATGTTTAGTTTTCTAAACAGTTTTCTACAGTTCGCAAAACTTTTGAACTCTTTAGTCTTTCGTGTCTCCTGGCTTCTAAATTTTTTTTGGCATAAAGTTTTATGCTTTCCATAATATCATGTCCTGAAAATATAGGTTAAAATCCCCTGTCTGATCAAGATTTTGCAGTCATTAGTTTTTGATAAATACATACGTAAATATATACATATATATATATATATATATATACACTTGAGAGAAGGCATAGACTCTCTCTATAATTTACGAAATTATAGAAAAATTTTCTAATATTTAAAATTTTCGGAAAATCTTTTTTCGGTTTTCAACTTTTTGAAAATAAACCCTTCGCTTGATCTTCAATTACTAATGACAAAACATATGCAAAATAAACATCAAACATGGACTAATCGAATATTACTAATATAATAACCAAAATCAACTTTTAAACTTGATTCTTAAGTGTGAATTTAAGAGTTAGATTGAATCGTTATGAAATAATATTTTATTAATTCAAAAGTAATGTTCAACATGTGTGTTTTTCAATGTTGTTTTTTTGCCAAAGTCTAAAAGAAGGAATTTTTTCTAGAAAAAGTTAGAAAGAGTTTTCTTTCAAAAATTTTAAAGATTAGGAAATTTTCTAAAAATTTCTTAAATTATAAGAAATTTCTATATACTCATACCTAAAGCTAATAATGTATATTTGGTATCTAAAGATTAAGCTTAATTTCATTTTAGTTATTTTCCTTAGACTTGAATAAATTTCAATTGGAATCCTGAATGTAAATCTAATTCACATTTGGTCACAAAATCAATACTTGCAATTTCCTTCCATTAAATTAATACGAAATGATGTCAAATCCCAATAAATGATCCGTACTTGATCCGACCAGAAGAAATAGTTGATGAATTGAGATTATATACATGTCATAAGAAGATTAGCATATTTACTCTGCTAATAATTTGATTAAATATAAACTTATGTGCAAAAAACAAAACGAAAGATTGCTGAATTGAAGTTCTTCAGTTTCTTTGATCTATTCCACATTTTGTCTCCTTTTTTCTAAAACAGTTGATTTCTTCTGGAGGTTTGAGCTATACATTTGATGTGAACTCTTGTCCTGACGCATGCGTAATTATTCTATATAAACCTCATTCCTTGTGCCCTCTCAACTCACTTAGCTTCAAACTTCCAGGCATTGCCAAAACCTCCTATCTTAAGTTTCCAGGAAGTGTCTCAAATTGTGAGGATCGATATGGCTTTCATGAAGCTGCTTGGAATGTTTGTAGTGTGCATGGTGCTAGCTGACATTATTGTTACTGATGTCCAAGCACAAATAGACTGCAATTCAGTGCAAACTAAACTCTTACCATGCCTTGACTACCTCAAGAATGGAGGAACACCCTCGGGACCTTGCTGCGATGGAGTTAAATCCGTAAACAACGCCGCGACTACCACCGCTGATCGCCAACAGACTTGCCAGTGTCTAAAAAATGCTGCCGGGAAATTTCCTGGAATCAATCCTGACAACGCAGCTTCACTTCCTAAAAGTTGTGGTGTTCCAATTCCTTTCAATATCAGCGCCTCCACTGACTGTAGCAAGTATGTTGTCATTTTAGTTTCAAACAAAAACTTTGAAATGCACAATTTTTTTCATTTAATTTTTTATTTTTAATTTAATTTATTTTAATAATTTTTATTAAAAATGATAAATTTATTCATTAATCAGTTTTTATAAATTATTTAATTTTTATTTAATAATTTTCTCAAACTTTAACTTCTATCTTCAACAATAAGATAGTCTCTTTTTTTAATCATATTTCAATTTTTAAAATTTTATTCAATTTTTATTATATATCAAATTACATATGTTTCTACAAATGTTTAAGCACCTAGAATTATATTTTCGATCAGTCAGCTTATCTAAAACGTTAATTAATTTGTTGCTTGTGTTGCAGAGTGAACTGAACCTGACGGAAGTAGAACCGGCGATTTCACGATTCCCTGACGACAGAGTCTCCGGGATGTTGGCATTCACTTACCTGAATCAACTCTTCTTGATTGCCCCAAAGTGTTTAAGAGGGCTTCTCTGTTTTGTTGTATTATGAAATGTAGTATCTGAGTGTGCTTTATGTTGTGTTACAAAATAAATCTAACATAATAAAACATGATATCTTCCGAGTTTGTGTTTTTATCAAACTTTTTCTTTGTGATTTTATTTATTTTAAAAATAATCTTATTATTCTGAATTATTCAAAAACAGTTTATAAAATTAACAAATATAAAAAGAACTTTATATTAATTTTAATCATTTGATTATATTAACTTAATGAAAGCCTTTTTCTACCATGTGAGGTAATTACTTGGATTAGAATCGACTTGAATTTTCGTATGATCAAGTTGGATCGATCATATAAACAATCTCATGAGTAAAAGTGTGTCATGTAATAATTTATGCTAATGATCTTATTCTTCTTCTTCTTCTTTTTCTTCTGTTGATCTATCAAGTATCCTTTTACTAGCTTTGATCACCTGGAATGTACAAATACATAGATGTCATTAAATTACAAATTATTTCACGATAAAAAGAAAGAAAAGAAATTGATATTAGACCTAAGGATAGTTTAAAAAAAATAACGAGTCTGTTCTAATTGATTGAGTTTCAAATCGGATAAATTCTTTTTTAATTTTAAACTCGTAAACGAAACCTCAAACTCAATTAACCTTCAAATCAGGTTCGAACTTGACATAAAATTTTAGGTCGGCTAGAAGCTTGATGCTAAATAAATACGAATTCAATCCTGCCTATTGTCATCCTTGATTAGACCCAATTTCAGAAGAATACCTGTTTTTCCCAATCAATGGAGAGTGTGACGAGAGACAGAAGGGATGATTGCACCAATGAGCCAGCAACTATACCAAGCCACAGACCTTTCACTCTTAAATGTGCTACAAACCCAAGTACAATAGCCACTGGCAATCCAACTAAATAAAATGCAAAGAGATTGACATATGCTCCTATGCCTTGCCATCCACATCCTCTGGCAATGCCTGCTTATGCATATCAACTAATGTTTTAAAAAATAAAACGGAAGTTAAACCGATAAAAAAAAAGATTTAAAATTTAAAAGGTCCAATTAATATTAAAATGTTATAAAACTTGTTAAAGATTGAATGAATTTAAAGAGTTTAAAATATGATTGTCTCTATTAAGAAGGATGTAAAATTTAATTGAAAAAGAAGTTGATAAATAAAATTTATTTATTTATTTTAGTTTATAAAAACTTATTAATTAACAAAAATTAATCAGTTAATTAATAAACTGATCGATTTTTAACAATAAAAGTTATTAAAATAAATCGAACAGAAAATTTAAAAATCAAATTAAAAAAGATGATTCAGGGTTTTAACGATTGAACTGATTGAATTGGTTGAGTTTTTTAATCATTGCCAATTATGCCCACATTCTAATAATAGAGGCAGAAAAATTGGACCGAACGTGATTGAACGGTTTAAAGTTTTTACGATTGAATAGGCTAAACCGGTTAAGGTTTTTAATCATTGCTTTTTCCAGAAGTAAATATGAAAAAATAAATGGAGGCAAAGATCACTAACCAGACAATATAGCCTGAAAGCTGTCCATGAAAAGTGAGATACAAATGATGGGAGTGATTGTTGCAAGAAACTCCACAACATGCTTGTCATTGCTATAAGCATAACCCACAAATTGCCTGCAGAAGAAAAGAATGGTACTTGCAATGGCTGCTTCTGTACCAGCAAGGCAAACTGCAACCACGACCACCATTCGAGCAAATTGAGGATTCCCAGCTCCTAGCTCATTGGAGACCCTCGTACTGTTGATTCACAGACATAGGAACTGGTTATGTAATGCAAGCAAATAGGGTTTCATTGGACGAATCTAATGTTTGTGTTGAAAGAGAAGTAGACCTTGCAGCTGCTCCAAATCCATATGGTATTGTGAAGTGCAATGTGGAGATTGTAAGGCCTATAGAAAACACTGAAGTCTCCAGCTCAGGATTTGGCAAAATCCCAGATACCATTGTGAGTATCTCCATTGACCACCATTTCAGACTAGGTTTAATGAATTATGATTAATACATGAAAGAAAGAGTGATAAAATTGTATGATTTTTGAATAGTTTGATACTTTAAATTTAATAAAACGAAATCCTTTTGTAAACTTAAGAAAACGACATTGTTTTTATCAATTTCAAGTTTTTCATATTACTTCACTTATTCAACAAAACGATGTCATTTTATTAATCGAGTATAGGTCAAACTAGATGGAGTCCTAAAATTTGACTTCAAAAATTTATTAGTAATTCCCCTGTAGTTTCGGTTTTTTATGTCTCTTTGTTCTCAACTTCCATTAGAAATCCTAATTGCAAAATTTCAAAACGATGTCGTTTAGTGTCACGTAATAAAAACGATGTCATTTTGAAGTGTGCAATTAGAATTTTTTACAGAAATTAATGGTTTCCAGCAAATTTAACCCTATTTATTATATAATTAAGAAGGAGCTAAGGCATGTGTAATTACCAAATCATCATAGCAGAAGGGACACCAAAGCGATAGAACTTGCCAACACTCCTGAAAGCTTGTCTAGAAAATGGTGCTCTGGTTTTTGCACAGCTTGAAGAGTACTTCACGTAGAGTCCAAGCAATGCCACATTCAACCAAGTTGACAAACCGAAGGCTAAAGCTGCTCCTGTCTCTCCTAATTTAATCTCATATACCAAAGTCCAACAAGCTGCTACATGAAAGAAGAGAATGGATATGGTACTGAGAAGCATTGGAAGAGTCAAGCTTTGTGTTTGGAGGAAACGAGTTAGAGGTTTAAGAACTGCAGTTCCAAACAATGCAGGGATTAACCAGACTGAGTACTTGCGAGCTTGGTAAGCGATTAATGGATCTTGGCCTGTGAGAATTAGTATTCTGTCCATGAGAATCCATAGAAGACAGATTGGAGGACAAATGATGAGCAGAGAGATGATGGCACTGTAAGTGAAAGTTCCAAGCTTTTGATACTCTCCAGCTCCATAAGCTTGTCCACATAAAGTTTCCAATCCACCAGCCATCCCTGACTGTTGGAGGACTCAATTATAAGAAATATGACTAGAATTACAGCAAATCACGTTGAAAGTTCGGGTTAGAACTGCAATATTACGACTGCAATCATGATCATGTATGCATATTAACTAATGGATGATCTGAAGTAGTACTGACCATAAGGCTAAATCCAGTGATATTGGTGAGAGAAGTGGCAATGGCAACACTAGAGAGAGCAAGTGGATTGAGATGTCCTACAATCACCATAGACGTAATTGGAAGCAGATACTGCAACACTGAAACTCCTACCATTGGAGCTGCTAAGCAGCTTGTCTTCCTTAGCTCTTCTGCAAACACATCCCATGACACTTCCCATTTCCTTTCTGTTCCCTCAACAACTTCTTCCATGACTCTTTTTAACACTTCTTGAAAAAAATAAAAATCCAAAACTGTATCTTTCCTTCTCTTTAAAGCCTAGAAGTAACAAGATGGAATCTCATCATAGTTTGTCCACTTCCATGAGAACGTTGGACTCTTAATCAGCCAAGTTTATGCATTAAACATTTTTTTTATCTTAGTATATTGATGTTCTTAGTTGGCTTGAATACTATGGTGTTGTTCAAAGATTTCAACCTATTTCTTTATTAGATTCATTTAATTCCAAGGAAATCTAAATTGGGATATGAACCCTTATTAATTATATAAAACAAAAATAGAAAAAATCATTTATATTACAATTAATTTAAAAAAATGAGGAAGTTAATACAATATTATTGTTTATATTATATGACCATTTTAATAGCTGTCAAATATAGATAATATCAAGAACTAGGTCTAGATAACAAATTTTAGATTTAAAAGTTTTAACCGATATTATTATTATAAAACTCATATATAATAAAAATTGAATAAATTTTAAAATTTAAAAATAAAATTTTAAAAAAACATTATTCTTACCTTAAAAAATTAAAAGTTTAATTAAAAACTTGTTAAATAAAACATATTTAATTATTTTAAATTATATAAATTAATTCGTTTATTAAAATTAATTAATAAATCAACTAACTAATTTTAAAAATTATTTAAAAATTGAAAAAAAATTAAAAATTAAACTAAATTGAAGCATTCAAAGTCATCTACTCAGTTTTTTATTTTTTAAAGAGTGGAGGTTTCTGTGGATCAGTCTTGGGGAAAATGTCAAAGAGTAAACGATGCAGATCAACATTGAGATTTCGTTGGATATACAAAATATTTTTTATTTTTTTAATCACATGACAATGACAGAGTAAATGATGCAGATCAACATTGAAATTGATTAAATAATAAAAAAAGACTTGATCCACGGACACCTCCTTCAGATTTACTCTTGCCTTTTAACCTTTGTTGGGTCGAGATTAGGGGTGAGGATTATTCAAGCCGGTCTGATTATCTGGTTCGGTCTGAATTAATTCCAGTAAGCAAATGTTAAATTTCGGGTAATTCAGGCCGGGTCGGGTATTATACGAATTATTTTCGGGCCGAAACGGGTAACTCCGAAAAAATTCAGACCGACCCGATTACCTGAATTAGGTTTAAAAGAATTATGAAATAGGGTAATTAGGATAATTCGAGTAAATCAGGCCAGGATAATTTAGGTAAATCGGGTAAATCGGGCCGGCTAATAGGTAATTCGGGTAAATTTGGCCGGATAAATTCGGGTAATTAAAAATTCGGATTCGGGCCGGATAAGGGAAAAAATTTCGGGTAATTCAGGCTGAGCCCGAACAGTAAAAATTGGGCTCGAATTACCCGAATGCTCACCCCTAGTCGAGATGGATATAATTGGATTTCAGGAGTCCTGTCACTGACTAGCTAACGGAACAAATACTGTACTACATCCATTAGAAGATGACTCTGCGTCAGCGCAGTGACCTTATCTTTGTCTGTTAACTAGTTGTTGTTCCATTACCATTGGACTCATTTTGCTGTCTCCGGTGAACTTCCTGATCTGTCAGAAGATTAGCTGTAAGATCTTGACACATAACACAAGGTAATACAGAACACAATGAAGACCAGTGAAAATTCTCAAATGAAATTGAAGAGAAGTAGGCATTTCATAAATAATGATCCAGGATAATAAGTATTACAAGAGGAAATGCACAACTGCATGACCAAAAGTGCAGAGAAAAAAAGACATTCTAGCAATTTGCATATAATACAAAAGAGAGAAGACAGAACTGCTAATCTTGAATTGATTGCATATGAGAGCTATTTAATTAATTTATAGAAATATAGTGAACTTATTTCATGTCACACACGTTACAGACCCTAGATTAAAAGAGTAAAAATGGGTGAAATCATCCACTTCCTTAGAGAAAACAAGGATATTAGCATTTCCTCCAGGCAAGAGAATCCCAGAAAACCATATCTAGCCGCATGTTCGCACAATTGGTATCCTACTCTTTGTATCAATTTCCTAGCCCTTTGCCTCAAGTAACTGCTTGCCTCTTTACCTGCCATTGAGGGGGACAAGCTCATCAAAGATGCACATTTTAGTCATTATATTAATTTAATTTTTATGTCAAAACACCATCATGAGAAGACTTTCAATAACAAATAGAAAAAAAGAATCACGTTATGCTACCTTGGATCATCTCAGAATCATCTTTTAGAGACGGTATTTTCATTACTAATTTCTCCAAAGCCACCAAATCGTGTAGACGTAAAATTCCTCAATGAATTAGCATTCTGGCTAGAGCTATCCCCAAAAGAGCTGGAACGACCTGAACTAGAGTCCCTAAAAGAGCTGGAACGACCTGAACTAGAGTCCCCAAAAGAGCTGGAACGGCCTGAACCAAAACCCCCGAAAGAACTTGACCGATCAGAACCACCTAAATCACCAAAACCACCTGTACGAGCGAAACCAGAACCACTAAAATTTCCAGGTTGGTTTCTGTTAGAACCAGAACGACCAGATCCATTAAATTGACCACCCCAACCACCAGCACTTCCAAACCCAGAATTTCTGTAGCCTCCAGAGCGACCAGATCCATAATCTGCTCGGTCCCCCACAGAGCCAAATCGACCACTGCCCCTGGCGTTGGACATATTTATGCTTCCATCACCAGCAATCCTAGGAAGCTGAATAACAATAACAGAAAACTTATAAGCTACTGATGGAGAAATATGAAACAGTACCAGCACATGCATATTTGGGTAATAACTATCATATCCAAAGGCAAGGAGCAGGGTATGCACAATGTAACAGATATCTATCAATGGATGTGGTAACTTATGAAAGAAATTTAAACTCAAAACATAATCAAAAGCAAACGATCTATTGAAAATATATAGAAACAGTCGAACTTTCAAGTTTATTATACCATTTTGGGCAAAAACTTTTGAATTGCTTTCAGCTTTGCTGATATTCAACAAACTTAAATCCATAAAACAGTTCAGTTGGATGACAGACGAAGATTTCATGATAGGAATGCAGCAGAATTATATGAAATTTGGTGCTTAAACAAAACATCAATTGATCCGAGTCAATATTATGTAAACAGTTTCTTGTCAATATATCAAATATATATTTTCTGCAAACCAACAAGGAAGATGAAGATAACCTCTGTAAACCTGCACCCCACTTCCCGTTCATATATCTTGACTTGCCTGGCCTGATCCTGTGAGTAAATGAGAATGGTAGTTCCTTTCTTTCCAGCACGACCCGTACGGCCAGAACGATGGACAAAAGTTTCTGGATTGTTTGGAATTTCATAATGTATTACCTGGCCATAGGAGTATATAAGGAAAAAAGGTGAACATTAAAGCACATGGATTTCTTCAAGAGTTAACAGATGAAAATTTTCTAGCAAAGGTAAATAAAAAGCCAAGAAGACTAAAGCAATTAAAATAGGCAACAACTTCTAACAGAGGGTATCGACTGCAAATCTGAGGATTAGCTCGTCAACTTCGTTTTTAATTCAATTAGATTTTAATAGCTGGTAGAAATACAACTTCAATTTCAACTTAGTTGAATGCCTCGTACGTTGTTGTACCTAATTTTGGCTTTCTAAACTAGAAGGAAACTCAAATATGTAGCACTTGGAAATATGTGGGAACAAAATATTGAAAGGCCTTGCACATAATCATATATGAGAATAAATTCTCCGCAGGCTGAGTTGTGGTCTATCTGCCGACAATATAGCAGCTGTGAACTACTTTTGGCTCACCAGATCAACATTAGGGACATCAAGGCCTCGAGCAGCAACATCAGTAGCAATCAATATGTTAAAATTTCCATTCCGAAAGCCTGAAAGAGTTCTTTCTCTCATAGCTTGTGATATGTCCCCATGTAGAGCTTCACATCTATAGTTTCTTGTCATAGCATTTGCCAATCGATCAGCGTCACGTTTCGTTTGAGTAAAAATAATACATTTTCCTCCCTTTGCATGTTCCTAACAGAACATAACAGAGTCTGAGAAAGTGAAAATAATTGATCGGAACAAAAGTAAGTTTTGGAAAAGATTGCATCAGCACCTGCAGCTTATACATAACAAAAGAATCTCAAACATTCTAAAAAGGTTTAGAAAGCTTATAAGATGATAGTGACTGCTAGATTCATACCGTTATTAAAGGACCAAGAATCGATGGTTTCTCATACATTTCTGAAGCAATTGAATAGAGTGTGATTCCGTCAGCCAATTTCTTGTCAGAATCTCCAACCTACACCAAATATCTCATTTTAAAATTATAGAGAATCCTAGCAGCAACATGAATGAAAACAAAACTATCATGGTCATGTTGTTAAAGAGTTGCACAGTTGCTATGATTTACAACTATCTATTCGGTAATTCCAAACATATTGCAACACTCACAAGATCAATTGTCAATGGATCTTTAAGATAATTCCTGACAAGGTTTCTAATCCAAGCAGGCATTGTAGCGGAGAACAACATGCTATGCCTTTTCTGTGGCAATTTCTGGAAAATGGTTTCAATATCATCGACAAAGCCCACACTAAGCATCTGATCAGCCTCATCAAGAACAACATATTGAACTTCCGACAAGTTAAGCGATCCCCTCTTCATCAAATCAATAATCCGGCCCGGCGTTCCGACAACTATATCAACACCATAATCCAGCTCCCTCATTTGGCGTGTAATAGGTGTTCCACCATAGAGACATATGCTATCGAGGCTGGGAGCGGATTCCCGAAACTCCTTCTCAACTTGACGTGCAAGTTCTCTTGTTGGGGCCATGACCAAGGCCAGAGGATTCCTTCCACGTCTATACAAATAGAATATGATTCATGACTATCGGCATTACATCTATTATCAAGAAATAAGTACCCAACAAGTGAACATACCCATGTTTTGCATTGAACTGAAGTATTTTATCCATAATGGGGATACCAAAAGCAAGTGTTTTCCCTGTGCCAGTTCTAGCGCGCCCAAACAAGTCACGCCCTTGCATTGCTGGCTCCAACACAGCTCTCTATAATAATGAAGTAAAGTTATAAACTTCATCTCATAAAACATAAAGCATAACGGCACATGGTCACTAAATGAACTGAAACAGAAACAAAAATCCATACACAAAATGACCTGAATAGGAAAGAGTTTGCTAATGCCGCGGCCAGCCAAAGCAGAGACAATTTCCTGAGAAATTCCTAATTTTGCGATATCAAGACCCTCCTCACCACTCCCTTTCAATCCTTTCTCATCGTCCGACCCATAATCATCCACAGCAAACTGTGCCTGTAATCCAACCGAAGCCCTGAACTGCAAAGGTCCAGACATTACATGAAAGTCCCTCCTCCCAATCCCAAAATCCCATAATTTGGATCTGTTATCAAAAGAGGGGCATCCGTCCCCACTTAGAGGTTGAACAGTAACAATAGCTGATTCTATAGACTGGCTCAGTGCTGATAAAACCCTCTTTGGGGTCAGCGCACGAGACCGTCGCAGTACTATGCTCATCATCATGCAAAAATTAGGGTTTAAGCGGCTTATTCTGAGTAGAAGAAGGCGCAGGGTTTTAGAGCAGCCCTGGCAGATATTTATGGGCTTTATATCTGCTGCGACTAAGATGCCCGTAAAAATCTTTAAATCAGTAATCTTTTAATTTAATTTACTAAATTTTAATTGATTTATTAATTAATTAACCAATTTTTATAATTTTTATTTAATATTCTTAATTAATTTTTATTATTAATTGATATTTTTATTTATTCTTTATTAATTTTATAATAAATAAACTTTAAACTTTTTATTTAATTTTACTTTTTTATAGAGATTTTTTTTCGATATTTT
>JAOTIZ010000201.1:1426025-1443870 GCA_027123425.1 Erythroxylum panamense
TTTCTCCACCACCGAACATACTCTCTTCTCCATTCTCCCTTTTGTTTCTTTCTTTTGCTCTTTTTCCTTGTAATTGTTGTGCTCCACTCTCCTTAAACGACAATCCTTATAGCCATGTCATTAATGAGTGTTTAAAGACCCATTTTCCCTTACAAATATGCTTTATAACTAACTATTTAGGTGATGTTCCAAAATTGCCCTTGAACTTTCATTTTAATTCATGCTACTTTAGGACAATTTTCTAATCATCAATTTGACAGAATTTGCCAAAACTTTCTTCTAGAGAAACATTCCTCATTGTCTTGATTTCATAATGCCACCAAAATCATTTAATTTGGTAGACTATGCTAAAAGTTATGCTCCAAATATTTCGGGCATGTCTTATGCTAAAACATTTTCCAGCACGTTATTTCCATCCAAAAATTGACATTCTTACAGACTAAATTGGAACTCGAGTCCTTCATAAACATTGTAGCCCTATTTCTTTAGTTTAATCTGAATTAAGAATCACCCCATTTGGATTACTAGAGCTAAAGTTATGGACAAAATACTTTCAGATTTTTCTATGAATCATAGGATTCGATTTTTCTATGAATCACCCCATATGATTTGTATGAAAAGAAAATTTATGAGAATTATATAAATGTAAGAGAGGGTAGGCAACATATCCAAAAGGCCTAAGGTTGTCATATTTAGGGTGTTGTTCATGGAGGAGGTAGAATGGGCTGGTTTGATTTTTAACAGAAGAGGGGAGAAAGTTAATGAGAGAAATTGCAGTGTCAAAGGCATAATTCCAAAACCGAAGTGGAATGTTAGCATGATCAAGAAGGGTGAGGGCTATGTCAACAACATGACGTATTTTTCGTTCTATCATGTCGTTTTGCTCATAGTTATAGGGGAAAGATATTCTATGAACAATACCAGTGTGGAGAAACAATTTGTTTAACCTTTGATATTCTCCACCCTAATCTGAGTGAAAAGACTTTATTTGAAGATTGAAGTTTCGTTCAACATATTTTTGAAAATAAAGAAAAGCATTGTAAACGTCACTCTTCTGCTTCAGAAGATACAACCAGGAAAACGAGTATAATTATCAATAAAGAGTACCCTATACTTATGACCAAGAGAGGAGGGAATAGATGCAGGACCTAGACATCAGAGTATACAATGTCAAATGGTGCCTGACTTTTATGATCAATAGAGGCTAACGGTAAATGGCCTAATTTCCCTAAGTGACGAGCAGAACACGGTGACAGTTTTATTGGAACAAGGCAAATTAAATTCATTAACAACACAAGAGATAGTACGAGACATTGGATGACCAAGACAGGCGTGCCATTCATCAAAGGATGGAGTTGTAGAAAGAAGGGCTTCCTTTCCTGGCTTTATTGTGTGGAGTGCATAAACGCTATGCTCACTAGGACCCTGTAGTAGAATTTTGTTGGTTCCCTGTTGCTTGACAAAAAATGAGTTAGGCCTAAACTCAAAATAGCAATTATTGTCTTTTGTGAAATGTTGAACAGAAACAAGGTTTTTTCACAATTTTTGGGACATGAAGAACATTAGAAAGGGGAAGAGAACCACTAGCAAAAGAAATGGATGTATTGCCTGTGTTAAAGATTGACAAACCTTTGCCATCATCGACATGAAGTTGGTCGTTGCCCTTGTATGGATTGACAATGGACAAGGTTGAGATATCTAGAGTAATGTGATAATTCATAGCAGTATCGAGATACCAGGCCATAGGAGAATGTTGTGAAGCTGGCGGGGACATGGTTGGATAAGAGACAAAGTTGGCTTGTGGAGTAGAGAGATGGCGTGGAGTATAATGTTTTCTGCACTTATCAGCTATATGATTGCGCAGTCCATAAATTTGACAGGTAGGTCGAGACTTCCTTGGTTCCTGGGAAGAGAAGTGAGGGGGGGAAGGAAGTAGAGGTGGCTGTGACATAGAAATATTAGATCTCATAACAGAATTGGCAATAGGATGATCAAGTGTACCTTGAAGCAAAATCTCATGAGCAAGAAGATGGTCGTGTAACTCATTGAAGGAGATGGGCTGCGATCGGAGATTAAGGGCAGTAATGATACTATGATATTCTGGCCCGATGTTGCGATAACTAATCTCATTAAACTCAGCTGGTGTGATGATGTGTCCAAATGCAACAAGCTCGTCGGCCAAGTCCTTGGATTTTTGAAGAAAGGCCGAGACAGAAAGATCATTCTTCTTGAGTTCTTGCAAGGCAATATGCAATTGAAGTTGCCTGTTTTGGTATACAGATCCGAAGGCCTGAGCCAAGGCTTCCCAAGCAGCTAAGGAGGAATCCAATCCTATGATATAGGAGGAATCCAATCCTATGAGAACACGTCTTCAGTTAAAGAGGAAAGCAACCAGTAAAGTAACATTTGATCTTTGTGATACCAAGATTGGTAGGCAGGATTTGGTATTTGTTCTTGAGGATTGGCAGGAGATGGATTAGTTTTTGAAGGAGCAAGTGAAGAACCGTCGATGAGGCCATGAATATTGTAATAATTAAGAAGAGGAAGGAATTGTGCTTTCCATGCCAAATAGTTTTTATCTGTCAATTTGATAGAAAAGTTATGACTGACAGATTGTGTTAAGGGATAAGAGTTGGCAATGATGGGAGCAGTAGAAGAGGAAGAAGAAGAGGAGGAGGAGAAAGCCATTGGTTCGTTGGAGATAGAAAAGGCCTAAGGCTTTGATACTATGTAAAGAGTAGAATCTTCGTTGTATATTGTATGCATGTTTACAAGGATATATATACAAGAAGGTTGCTAAACTGTAGGAGAAATATAAGGCGTGACATATGTATAGACGAAGGGATGCAGATCTCATGAATTTAGGACAAGGAGTTGACTTATATGCTTATTACTGACAGAATGTTTCCGTAACACTGATGAGGTCTAAGGAAGGTAGAAAAGAGATGGGAAGAGTTTGTGGGTGTGTTGAGGGTTTGGTGACTGTGGTGAGGATTGGAAAAAAGAAAGGTGTTCAAAATGCTCTTTTTACACTCAATTATGTGTGTTGTTATGGTGAGAAAATGCATAGAGAAACTAAAAGAGAAGGGATTTTAGAAATATGCGTAAGATTGATGGAGGATAAGCATGAGAAGATTGAAGAAACCCTTCAGTTCTGATGCCGACTCTAAGTAGGAGAAGCTGACAATAAATGGGATGGATGGATGAATGTTAGTTGTTGGTTGGGGTTTGCGAGTAATGGTTCTTTTCTTGTTAGATGCTTCTTATGCAGCGCAAAAGTGAAACATTGGAGCTTGGAACTGCATATGTTTCTTTTGTTTTTTTCTTTTTTCTTTTTATTAATCTTTTTAGGTTTCTATATATTTCAAGAAGTCAATCTCTTAATTCATCTTTGTAGTCCAAAACACTTCTTATTTGTTATTAAATTTGTATTTCCTACAAAAGTGGAGAGCAATTTGGTTCAAATATAGATTAGAAAACTAAGCACAGTTCATGTTTGTTTGTACTAATTGGTTGATTTTGAACTGTTTCCTGCTTATTAAAGGAACTAATATTTGGTTCTTTGATTGCTTGTACCAGGTTTACATTGCCGTTGTTATGTTTGTATGAGATGAACAGTAGCGTGTTGATTTTGAAGTTCAAATGCTTTGTTGTGACGTTATATGCTTGCGTTAACAATAATAAGATTCCATGTCTATACTATACTATACTAGTGGTTAACAATAATTGCATTTTACAAATTCAATGTTGTAAGTTTTGCTGAATCATGCTTTGAATTCCAAGGTATGGGCAAGTAAATAATAATAGTTTCTGACTTATGAATTTGATGATTTAGCATGGTTTTTAACGTAAATATGATGAATTTAGGTTTAGGTTGTTCATGTTATAAAACCGAAACTAAACTTTAAGAATATTTGGGAGAGGAGAGTTCTTCTTATAAATTGGTGTACCTTACATCAAGTTAATCCTTCTATTTATAGTACAAAATTTCTAATAAAATACTATCATGATAATGGAAGTGGTACACTAACTATTAAGTGGTACATTTGGTGCACTAAACACAATTAGTGGCACACCATATTATTTACATCTTTTATAACAGTTATTACATTCTGATTCCTTCTCGACACCTCCTAGGAAAAATCCCGAATGTGTTTTCTTGTAGAATTAAACAAAAGAATTTACAAATAAAAGTGTTAATACTATAACACTAAATACATACATAAATAATGCTTCATCTTCTTTAGAGAATAAAGAAATATTATCCTATTCAAGAACAAAGAGAGATTCTCACACCGTGAACATAACATGTTCTTTGTTAGACATTTTTGGCTGGAATTTAGTGATTTATACACATAATTGATAGGCCTTAGGATTACATAATACATCTAAAATTGGTTCCATCTAACTAGCAACCAAAGATGATCTTCTATAAGTTATGTGTTTATCTGTAACAGGAGTATGCAACAGTTGACAGATCTTCCAAAGAAACAAGTTGTAGAAAAACTTTTATCAGATTTAGATCAGCTCGTAGTTGCCAAACTTTAGCATTGATGCGTGGCTCAGGCTGCAACGACTCACCGAATCTCTAGAATGATGGAAGCAGAGATGGATGGATAAACCACTAAATTGAGCATGGAACATCGAGGTAGCCTCATTGTCAGATTGACCAGCAAATGCTGGATAAGTTTTGAGTTTCTGTCCATCTTCTCCTTCAGTTTCTGTAATTAGCAACTCAGTGATTATCATCAATTGAAAAGCATTTTAGGAGAAAAAAAAGTCTGAAAGTTGCAAACCTCTAGGCACAGCAAGATATGGCGGCAAAAACCGAAGGTGCATCAGCCAATGCTGCCAGATACATCTCCAGAAAAAGCACTTCCGTATGACACTGATCCTGTTTGCGAGGTACTACCTATTCGAGCCTTTTGAATTTGTCGAATCCTGAAAGCATCCTGAGGCAGTGGTTGGCTATGGACAAATGTGCTTTCATCGTCAACTTGCCCTACAATGCAAAAAAGACTTGGTTATGAATAGAAGGAAATCACCATTACAGAGTGCTCTTGTTCTTACTATCAGCCATCATTTCAACCTCAACAACGGCTGATCTTTAACACATGCAATGGAGCCAGACCCTTCTGTGAAAAGCAAATGCTACAAGGTAACATCGTGTAACAATTATCAATTGGGAGCTAGTGATGTCAATTTCTTATCTTTCTAATCATTTATACCCACAGAACAAGTCTAATAGTAGACATTTCAAGAAACTTACTATCAAGGTCCTTTCTTTTCCCATATTGTCTGTCCCTTACTGGTTTGAAAGACGACCCACTTCGTGCAGGATGTGACCTACTGGAACCAGAAAGGTCACTTGTGGCAGGAGCAGGACCAGTAGCAGGAGAGGTTCCTGCCTTTCCCATTACTCCAGATGCTATGTCGCTTTGCAGACATATCGACAATACTATGTCTACATTTGGTGTTGGACCTAGACAATTGAGAACTGAAAGTCAGTAACCAAAAAGTAATAATAATTTGAAAGCGCCAACCTGTTTTCACAGGCATCATCTTTTTCAATATAAAAAGTAATACTACGACAGCAAACTTAGTACGTAAAGCAAGACTACAATACAGTAATGGAATAGCTGGAATCAATAGAAAATCATACCTAAGCGAACACGAATTGAACATATTGTTGACATAGCATTAAACAAAAGCAATCAGAAAGAAAGGATTAATAAGCACAACCCTGATTTCCAGCGGAATCAAGTTGATCATGTCTAACACTTGACTGCAAATATATAACAGAAAACTTTACCAACAAGTAAACACGTAATAGACATGAAAGTTTTAGATTTTACCTTCAACTATAGGCAAGTTTGCCAAAAATGATAACAATGCTGGTGGTGTGGCTTTTAATATCTCATCAAATTCATCAGTTGCTCCAGAACCTGCCAACCCAGCAATGGAATTAGACAAAGGATTGGAAGTCACCCCAAGTGCATATGCAGTTGTGCTTGGCAGAACTCCGGTCCCCACTGTCAAATGAATTTATGATATCTATAAGCTACATAAAACATCAGCATTCACACAATCCATACTTTGCAACTTTTAGATGATCTTTCATTGGTGGAACACTTAAAGAACATTGAGGCAGTTAAAAATATTACAAACTAATGTTATGCATCAACCATCCCATTTGTTTTTCATCCTCGTATTGGGTAGAAAATTGTAGTATAGGACAATGCATCATGCATGGATGAGTTCCCGACGATGTGGTGAATAGAGAAACAGACCAGCGTCCAGAAGGAGAGTTCAAGAGAAACAATTGGGAGTAAAAATGCCAAATAAGGACATATATAAAAGATTACAAGGGTATTGAAGTCCATATCACGAAACCTAGAAGCTAATGTCAAACTAATTTAACCTTAGCTATTCTCTGTCTCTAATCGGAATGATTGGCTAAAACTGGGGTGTAAGTAATGGGGCTACCCATGAATACTGAGAAGTCAATACATGAAGAAACCATTCAAATCAACATCATCCAAGCCCTGGTATGCTCTCAGAAATTTTTTTATCAAATAAAACAAGAAATCCTTTTGGATTAAGAAAAGAATGAATATCCAAATAGGACTAGCAATACCAACTAAGTGTGATGTAGGCTAATATTGCTCAATAAACAATTTAAGAATTGCATACCAGGTTTTTGCCTTGGATCATTAGTCACCACGCGTGTAGTATCTGGATTAGTTAGATTCTCAGATGTGGTTGTGACACTTGCAAGGCCTGCGGAACCTGCACCAAATAATTGTAAGATCAACTGAAAGGGGAAAAGAAACAGATACTACGAACTAAACCATCACTAGGATACATATTATATGGAACTAATTCCCATCGCGGTAGAAAAAAAGTGTGCATTATAATGAACTTTAAACACGCAAATAAGTGATAGTGATTTAGAGCAATATATAATTAATCTACAGATTCTAACTCATTTTACTGTTTACAAGATTGACTATTTCATCCGGAGATAGAAAACCTAAGATAACTAGCTATTTTTTATCAAAAGTATTGGAAAACTAGGTTACAGAAAGGAAAATAATCAACCAGGCCGGAATTAATGTTGAATTGTGTTAGGAGTAGCATTTATTGATGATCTTAAAGAAGACGAAAAATAAATTATTACCTGCCCCTGATCCAACGGAGATGGCAGACTTTTCCATCTTCTTATTAATATTCTTAGTGAGCCACTGAAAAGAAACAATCAGCATTAAGATTCCAAACCAGTAACGCACAACATGCAAGATCTTAAAACAACTCTCAAAGCCAAGTTCAAAACATTTCAAACAATTGCAGTTCTTTTTAGCCAAACAACAACTTCAATCAATTTATGTCTCAAAAAGTGCATGAATACCCACAAGGATGTTCCCCTCAACAGCAAGAAATGTGTACCAGCAATGAAATCCAAATTATCAAGTGTACTATAAGAACTACCTATGGTGACATAAAATAAATATAGATCTTGATGAAGAGAGTATAGTAGTGGAAGCAAAGATTTACTCTGTGGCAGATAGTAATTGATATACAGATTGATACTGCTGTACATTCAAATAAAAAACGAAAAGAACAATACAACACACAACACTTTACAAAACATCAAAAGTTAAATGATATATAAAATATGAAAACAAAGGCATAAGCTAAAACAAATACATTATCAATGTAATATGTAAAAGTACAAAAGAATTGCTGAAATTTGGCACTTCAAGAATTCTAATTCATGAAGGAGTATTAAAAGAACAAACTATAAGTGAAAGTACCTCTTGTCGGACTAAATGATCCAAATCCTTTGAGGAGCATGGCCAAAGATCCATGAAATTGTATCTTGACACAACATCTTGCAACGTATCCTCTAAAACTGCCCCTCCATCTTCACCGGTCCTTGAAAGAGCCTCTTTCCTTCTCTGCTCAACCTACAAGAAGCAATTCATAGTTAGGGCTCAAGTTCCAGCAGGCTAAAGGAAAATAATAGGAGCACATAATTTTTAAGAGGGAGTATACAAAGTAATCTCCTGTTCCTTAAATGGATAACCTCATTGGCAATGAGCAATTAGAGTTCTAACTCTAATTTCAAATTGCATCCCTATCTGTTCTCAATGGCAACTGTGAAGGAAAAACTTCCCGACATAAGTTTTACGATCCATGTCCTCCATTTTTCCGCAACAAACTGTCATGGTTTACATCATGAATGGTTCAATAATGAGATAGAAGTAGAGACCTTACTATGGCAACTTTGACCATCCTGACCTGGAAGTGTCAGGAAGCCATCACTTCTATTTGATCTTTACCAAATAGATTGTTGGTTTTAATAGCATATACAATCTTTCACAGATGTATCCATGCATACCGTGGGGGTTTACCAACTAGTTCAGCTTGATGCTTAAAATGTTGGAGAAACTAGAAGATTAATGCAGTACTTGAACCAACACACAAGAATCATTGGTAATTATGAGGTGTTGTAATGCAGTAACACAACATAGAGATTCCACAGACAGAAAAGGTAATTGATAAAATTAATGTATAAGAATGCCCATCAAAAAAAAAAAAACTATTGTTTAGCATAAGCACATCTGCAGAATGTATGACTCCTTTTTTGGAATAGATCAAGGCACATTGCAAGAAATTAAATTATCTAAGAAGCAGATCACAATGTTAAGGGTCAACAATGTAAGAGGAAAGAACCAGAAAGATTTTTCAGGGATTTCTCTAACATCCTTGATAATGATGCCAAAGGATCGGTTTTTTTTTAATTTGATCATAGGATATTCTACAGGTAGAGACATGACTTCTATTTTTTGGTGCTTAAGACAAGAATTCTATGAAAGATAAAGTTTTATGCACGCTGTTCTCTTTTATTTGATTGAAACCCTACAACTTAACGAGTTTGAAACTGAAAAGAGTTCTTTTCCAGACTATAAACAGAAAATGAAGTACATATAACCTTTAACATGCTAGCAAGATCTCCATATGTCTGCTCAAATTGTATATATCGTTTCCAGATCTGCATTAAAACACAGATAAGGAAATAAAATATAACCAATAGACATTAAAAATGAACGAGTCAGATTGTATTTATAATGATATGAAGCAGGATACAGACAATGTAAATGAATCAGAGGAGTTATATATATTATCATAAGAAGCAGCAAGGTCATGCAAGTAGCTATAATCCCTACGCATCTGTTGGATGAACTCAAGTAACAGTGGACACATCATGCATCTCATTGTTAGAGCCTTGGACATGGGTGAGGGGATCAATTCACCCTTATCCAAAGGGATCAGAAAGTTTTGCTGAGTATTTAGTCAGTCTACTCTTAAAAGTGGTTAAGAGTAACAGAAAAATAAACTCAGAACTGAGGGAACTTTCCAGTTGTTACTTCAAATACACGAAATTTTGTAGTTTGAAGATTGTAAAACCATTTTTTCTATTCCATCTTATTTCTATGCATTCTCAGGAGATAATTAAAATGTCACTCCATGTTACAAATATTTAGTATTTAATATTACACTTTGCAATAGTTTAACAGTTCAACAATTCAAAATCTTAGTTATAACATCAAAGACAGCTACTTCCATGGTTTAACAAGTCAACAATTCAAAATTCTATCTATAAAATAAAAAAGAACTACACAAATAAGAAGAAAGAACCAACTTAAATATTTTAAGCTCTATAGCAAGGCACAAGCTCTTATTCATTCTTGGTCAGCTGTCACCTTTCACCAACAGTATATGACATAGGATATAATGAGAATCATGTTCCCTATCACCATGGCACAAGCTACATAAAAACATAAAGAGATACTGAACCTCCACAGATTTCTCAGGTGGTAGTGAGCTTAATGCCCGCTCAAACAAAGCTCGGGTGTTTCTGTCATCATTCAAACGAGACAAGAAATCTGCATATCTGCAATATTTAGCACAAGAGTTAACAAACATGGAGAAACCACACACAACAAACATCTGTAGAAAACCAAGTATAGCAATGCCATCTTCTTCATTGTTGGAATGTTATAATTCATTCAAACCAATAATATATATCACTGTTTAAAGAAAAAAGCAAATTAATTTGATTTCATTTAAGGTACAAAGGATGCCAGACCAGACATACTTCGATACAAAAAGCATATTATTGGTAACTGATTCCTCAGACACCATGCAATACTTATTTCTTTGCATAAAGCAAATATGTGAGGTTCGACAAATGTATCTCTACTTAGTAAACACATGCTCAGCCATTCAGAAGTTGACCTATAGCAAACAGTAACAAGTGTGACAATAAGGAACTTCAAATAGTTTTACCAATCCCGAGGCACCTACTCTCTGAAATCAGCTTGAAATACCAGAGTTCAAAAATTAATACCATGTATCACATACGTATATTCCTAAGTACCATTGGGAAATGAATCAACAGTTATTACAAACGCCCCCTTGTCATTTTGAGCAGCAGCAGTGTTTTCCACCACCACAACAAATTTGAAAAAGAATGTAAAAATGTAGGGCTAATTTGTGTTAAATTACTAAGGGAGGAAGAAAGGTTGTCTTACTCAAGAATGTAAACAGGTTCATGTATAAATCGTTTCAATCCTGCTTCAAAAATATTGTGTGCTACCTGCATGAATATACAACTTCTTAGTAACTTCCAACAAGCAAGTGATCAATGTCCACACAATTGTTGAATATAAGAAGAAGATTCAAGATTAAATAAGAGACCATAAAAGTGTTGCATATAATTCACAAAGAGGACGACTCATTACCTTTGGATCCTTGTCGAGGCAAAAGACCATCAAGGCATAAGCAACATATACATGATAAGTGCAATTGGGGGATTTGCGAGTCTCCAGGAAGTACTTGCGAGCTGCTTCTAATCCTTCATTTCTTCTTAGAAAACGAATGAACTACAGATTGAAATGCCATCAAGATAATAAATATTCATTCTAGAATGAGAAGTATGTCGTTTCAAGGAATATAATAAATTGGATGTGAATGTCACATTTAGTACAAATTTTCTGAGAGAAGACAAGACATATAAATGTAAAATTTTGAAAAAGAGGAAACAAAACTTAAATAATGTTTTAAAGAAGGAAGGATGTGAGAGGGAATAAGTCGAATAAAAAGTTTTCTCAGGAAACAAGCTGATAAGATATAAGGACCTGTTGCCTGCAAATCTATTTACAGGTTCAGTGAGAAGAAAGCACATCGGTTCTTATCTGAAAATAGGGTAATATTATACGTTACAAGTACATCCAATAACTCTTCTTGATCTTCAGATCCATATGTTCCAACAAGCATAAGGGAAAAAAAAATTTCATCTTCCCTGGGGGGACTGTTACGATGAGCAAAACATATCTACTGATGAAAGTCAGCATCCCAGACTAATAATTTGTTACCTGTATATGTGCTAGGGCCGTTGCATTGTCACCATCTCCCAAAAGGTTTTCATATATTTTCTTGGCTGGCTGATGAAAGTAGGAGCAAAAAGAAAAAGATCAAGAACCAAAAGCTGGTTATTGATTGAATTCTAAAAAAGAATCCGCTCACCTGAATTGCACCACGAGTTTCCTCTAATTCAGCATAAGCATACTTTAACATTTCTGAATCTGTGGGTATAAACCAGGAGAAATGGAAAATTGGTGATGCAAGCAAGCCACAGAAAAAAAATAAACTTTAGATGATGCAACAGAATGACTTAAGAAAGCAAAATTAGAATTGTTATCAACCAGCGATATTCAGTATCCTACACCTGAATAGATTACTTATAGCATGAATAGGAAAAGAAATAAAGCTTTCATGAAAACAGTTTCACGTTACACACTTAAAAGGAAAAGAGAAAGACATTTTTACCAGGGAGAGCCTTCAAAGCCCTCTGAAATACTTTGATTGCAGTATCAACAGAACCACTTTTTGCATGCCATGTCGCATAATCATACCATATGTCAGGATAGTGGTACAAATACATTAGGCACTGCAAACCAACACCACAGAGTAAGCATTTCATTCCATAAAGAATAGGTTGTAGAAACCTCTCTAGCATGTAAGATTTCAAAGTACACATAAAAACATGTGACCAAGTAAGATATCATTCTCACTAACATAAAAAGCAGCATATCATTGTCTACACCATAGAGCTAACAAGGAGATTTTTACCCACTCGCAATTATTCTTTACATGTAGACTTTACTGTTTATTTACAATGTTAATTCCATTTCTCCATTCTCAACTAGAATTGTGCCATTTCTTGCAGCATTCAGGAGTGTTGAACAATAATAAATTAATGTTAGTTGATGCTTACCCTAAAACCTTCTTCAACATAAGATCACAGATGGTCATGTTCAAAAGGAAACTAAAACCAAGAAAGCAAAGCCTTTAAGGAAAACCATTTCTGCATATGTATATATGCATACATGAGAGAGAGAGAGAGAGAGAGAGAGAGAGAGAGAAACAAATAAGGAACAGAAAGCTTGTACATTTTCCAAGTTCCCTACCACTTTCAACATTAGGTAAAGGTCTCGGGAACAAAAGAGAAAAGCAACACCAAAAAGAGCTAATATAACTTACGTGTACTAAATGAGATAAATTAAAAGAAAGTGGAAGGAGGGAAACCACAAAGGACTAGCTATTTATACCTGTTCGTAGGTGAATACAATACGCTTATTAGCTGAAACACTGTCTATCCTTTGAGGATTTCCCCTGCCATAGAGTAACAAGAACCACAACAAGAAGTCATCAACATATATTGCATTCAATTTAAAGCTGCAAGTGATGAAGGACAACTTATAACATGGTCATATGTAAAAATCCATGTAAAAATCCAATATGTCAACAGCATTTCATTTTTAACTATAGACAAACGAGTTAAGCAGGTTATCAAATGGATTCTAGCTCTAAGAGAATGATGGCACGCATAATGTATATCTCAGCAGCAGGAAATGAGATGATCCAAACTTTAGATAATATTTTCAAGCTCAGTGGTATACAAGATAACTGCACTGAAAATTATAATCCAGAGTACCAAAAACCTTCTTGTGATTAACTTGGAAAAATGTCACTATCGGGGCAATGTTAAAAAGTTCTTCTCGGTGTATTCTTGACCAAGAAGGCAATTTATTCCAATAAGCAACACGTTGATTTTGAAAAAGTACACTTTCCAGTCTCCTCTTTTAAAGTTTCATAGATATGCAGATTTCTACTCACTTCAACTCTACTTTTCATTAGATTTCTCTTAGTACATGTTAATACATATTGAATTTCATGTTTCATGTTCTCTTTTTTTCTCTTTTAGGTTGAGGGAACTTCTATCAAGACAACAGAAAAAATATATAAAATGCTGATGCTCCTCACTTTTCAAAGGCCAGTAATCTCTTCCATGCCATCCATTGTAGTTCTTCCTGCATAAGCAAGAAAAGAGTTCACCAAATTAACCAAGAATTTAGAGCATTTGAATAAGCACATCTGAATGTGGGATTCGGTCAAAGTAAATGCAATTTTCATGTAGACTTCATATTCTGTTCCTACTTTCATCCTAAAGAAATTATCTAAAAGAACCGAGCAGATAAGCCATAACCTAGGAACTCTACTCCTATTATCTTACACAACACAACATATTTCTGAGGCAACCATAACTTCATTGTGCTCCTTCAATCAGTTATAGGACATTATGCATGTCAACGTTATGGCAGAACAAAAGACCATATAATATTAAATGGAAATCCAAGTCTCATCAAAGGCTATTATAGAAACAATATTTTGATTAGTGAAATCAAAAACAGTTTTACCTATTTCAGTTTATGCAGAGATGTACTTAACCAGCCTACTAATGAATAGATAGAGCGGCTTGCAGTTAATCGGGAGAACAGGGCCTTTGACATGATAAGTTTATTTCAATCCATTCAATCTCATGAATCTCAAAATTTCTACTGTCTTAATATGACATATGCCGTCAATTGATTCCCCAACGGAGTTTATACATGACCAGAGAAATGCATCATTCTTTGTTAACATAAAGCTCATTGCCAAAGAAAAATTAACAATGCTTAAAGTTAAAATAAGATGCAATTTCTAGAGCTTCAGTAAAAGCAGAAGCAATAAATAGTGGCTTTGGAAGTGCTTGCTTCCTTGCTAGTTCCAAGCACGGCCAACATATTTCATAAGCATTTCACACAAAATAGTCAAAAAAAAAAAAAAGAATTTACTTTGTGAGAGCCAGTTGGTGGTACAGCAAGCATATTCCAATCAATTTCATCAACATATTTCTTCCGCTCCCTATAAACAGCTCTGGCAGTACTATATTTTGGTTGATATTCAGATAGCAGTCCTTTGGCCTGGTTAATACCAAAACATCGTATTGCATTAACCCAAAATGTGATCTCATACGTATGGCATAGGAATACAAATGACTCATATATAAGATAAAAGTGTATTTCACATGCCTTATGCATGCCATAACCAAAATATTACCAATTGGCGGCTAACAGAATTCTCAAAATTTTCATAGTCCTTCCAGAGTTGTTCAAGATGATGAGTCGGAGTAACAATAGCTCTTTGGTATACTTTCCGAACAGCAGTCATTCGGTGTGATTCTTCCTGTGCATTTAGCGCCTGCAACATCATCCCTGACTAAGGAAAGGAAGGAATCATACAAACAGAAGTGACAATTCACCTAGTTCAGCTATTTGGACTCAGTGTAAACTAGAAAACATGGGTGGCGGATGCAACAAACCGGAGTTGAATTTAAGAAAGCAATATACTCCATCCATAGAGGCCCAGATGCTATATCAGTTCCTGATATCACATGCACAAAAAGAATACAATAAGATTAATCATTATTCTCTTAAATTGGTGAGAAACCGAATTCTCAAGTTTAGATATATAGAACAAGGTTGCCTATAGAATGTCTTTTTCTAACTAGTTCATAGAACATGTGGTCATCTATTTCTTGTTTATCTTCATTAATACTTCTCCATCTATGAATTACAGTTGAACCGAACCAAAATTTAAATAGTTTATAATCATTAACCCTATATAGCACCTCAAAAAACAGTGTAGCCATAACATGAATATAAAATTGGATAACTGTTAAGAACTTAAGACACACCTACATAACCAAGCATAAAATCAAAAGCTTTTCTCGTTTCTTCTTGGCCCTCAGCTCCTTTCTTATCATTGGCTTTCCTTATGAACCGAATGTAACATTGCCTAAAAGATTAACACTGGTAGCAAAATTAGAGTTTTTGAATTTCCACCAGAGACACACACTCACACATGGAGAAAGAGAGATATGTGCATGTAAAGCAACACTAGAAATACAGTGAAAACAACAGAAAAACACAAAGTCTAGTCCTTAAAGAAACTGAAGCAATGCAGTAAAGTTGATAGAGAAAGAGAGGTAAATGAAGATACACTTCTTAGAAAGGGAGGAAGAAATTAGGAACATTGATGAAAGAAAAATTGATAATTCACATAGCAACCAAAATCCAGACCAGTGGACTGAAGTTAAAGAAACTGACATTATAACTATTTTGGACAACGGAAAAGAATCGGATCCTCTGATAATTCCCTGATCCATAAACTCATTGAAAACCTTGAAGACTCCCCAAAATCACTGTCTTGAGCCAAGAAATAAGAGTCGCCACCAAATATCCAAACAATTGTGGTTATCTTAAAATCTCAACAAAAATAAAAAAATACAAACAAGAAGTTAATATGTAACTAATTCAGACTCATGAATCAAGTTACATCATCAAGACAATATTTTCTTCAAACTGTAACATAAAATGCAAAAGGAAAACGTAGACCCAAAGAGGAAGTTGGAGTAACAAAGTACAGGAAACCACATACCAAAGAGGAACTTGAAGGCAATTCAGTAAACACCGGCTAAATATCTGTTTTATGGCATCATCATTGTTTACAGCCATATGCGCCTCAACATATTGCTTCCAAAATTTTGCCTAGAAGGCAAGGAAAAGAGCTTCAGATAATATACTAGGAGAAATTGAAGAGCTATACCTATAATGTCAATTTTGATAATCATACAGAATAAAACTACTTTGACACGTTTAGTATACAAAAAGCATTAAGAATCTAGTCTTGTCCTTTCTATTTCTCATATGTAACATGACACCAGCCAAAACTTCAGTAAACTAGATTCTTCACTAATGGCAAACAAAGTGATATCATTCTTCATTCTCCACACTAAATAATCAATTGAAACAAGTTCAATTAATACAATTAATAATTTTCTTATTCAACCATAATACTACCCAAAGAAATTACATGCATTTCAGCCACAGTAAGTTGTTTATATAGCTCTAGAACACCAACAATGATCTCTACACAAACTTCCACTTTAATATTTTCAATCTTTCCCACCGTTCACCAACTTTTTGACCCGGATCTAGCATAACTTGCGTATTTTTCATTAAATGAAGTTAAAATACCATACAACCTAAACATAAGTTTTTCAAAGAAAAGAACGTATATCTAAAGTTATTTTCATCTTCAAGACATGCTTAGAACTCATATTTCATTCCATCCACGACAGGCATACAACCAATCAAAAACATTATCAAAGTTGCCATTTCATATCAAATTATTAGAAAATTATGCAACAACTAAAGTAACGAGCAATTCTTGAAGCAGATTTATCAGCTACAGCACTCATGAAATCTCCTACACATGCCTGAGCTCAACCACGTCAGGAACCATTGTTTGAAACCAGTAACCATGATCAAATGACAAGAGAAGTAGAAGCAATTCAAAAAGAAAGAACTTGACAACTCAGTTGGTCAAGCAAGTAGACAAGAAGAAAACTTTTCAACTCTCAAATGAATCCAACCAATAACAAAGAAACTCACAGCAGTAGGAAACACTTGAAGAAGCTGCTCGTACACCGGCGCGGCCTGTGCAATAGGCAAACGCTACAACACCCCACAACCAAGAAAACCAAAATTAAATACAAGCCATACCCAAGAAACAGAACGGGATCATAAACTAAAAAGAAGCAAACTTTTGACACACCTGAGCCTTAGTTGCCATAATCACGGCGGCTTCCACATTGTACTTGTCAACAACTGGAGGGGTTTGATCCTGGAAATTTCGAACCAAAAAATCGAGAGAGAGAAACACATTAAGCCCATAACAGATGAACCTGTTACATTAACAAGCTAAGTTTACCTTAGTTTCGGCCGCATCTGACGACATATCCTCGGTTGTTGTCAGATTTTCTTCAGTGTCTCAGCTTCTCTGCTCTAACAGTTGATCAGTTTTGATGGTTTTGGTTTCTTTTTTCTTTTTTTTCTGTTCTTACTATTGGATTTGGGTTGAACCCATCTTCTAAATTGGTTATATACAACTTTTTTATAGAAATTCCAAGTAATAATTTACCTAGCTGAATCTAATTTGCAGATAATTTCAAGCTCTAAACAAGGACTTGTCTTCCGCCTCTAGAGTTTCAGACCATTCAAACATTTTAAACATAGGATTTAAAGTTAAATCAATAATATAGAAAGCTTAGGCAGTATGGTTCCACTTTTATTTTTATATTGCTGTTTTTTATTTTTATTTTCTGTTTTTTGGTTTTTATTTTTTTCTAAAAAAAATAAATATATGTTTGAATGAGATTTGCAATATAAAAACTGAAAATAAAAATCTGTTTGGTTGTTCTAATAAACTCATTATTATTATTATTATTATTATTATTATTAAGTTATTCTTATTCTTATTCTTATTCTTATTCTTATTAATTTTATTTTTATTAATATTATTATTATATTATTAAACTCATTAATAATAATAA
>JAOTIZ010000201.1:1443970-1456752 GCA_027123425.1 Erythroxylum panamense
TAATAATAATTATAAATTATTATTATAAATTTTTTACTTTTATTTTTATTTTCGAGATAGAAAGTAGGAATATGTTGCTTTTAAAGAGTTCAACCGTATTAAATTACTTTAAAAATTAAAGACTTTAAAATATTTGAAATTTTTAAAATTTTTAATTTTAAAAAGAGATTGTTAAAAAAAATAAATAAATTTTTTGTTTATGAAAATTAATTAGTTTTAAATTTTTGACCAATTACTTTGTTGTTAAAAATATATTAGTTTTTTTTGTTTATAAAAAATGATTATTTTACAAAAAATGATAGAGTAATTACTAATAAACTAATTTATTTTTAATAATAAAGATTATTGAACTAAATTGAATTGAAAAGTTAAAAATTAAATTAAAAAATTAATTGATCGAAGATTTTTGCTATTAAATTATTCGAATTAGTTTGATTTTTAAAACATTAGTCAAAAATTAAATAAATTTGAAGAATTTGAAATATAATTTTAAAAAATTTATTATATATCAAAATTTTAATTTTAAAAACTATTAAATAAAATTTATTTTTTATTTTTATTTATAAAATTAAATTAATTTACAAAAATTAACTAATTATTTAATAAATTAATTTATTTTTAATAATAAAAATTATTAAAACAAATCAAATCCTTAATCATCACCGGAAGCATTCTCCTTTGTAAGTTTTAAACCCTACTATTTTCCAGCTTTTCATTATTATCAAATGCTACTTGAAAGGCATTGAAATATATAGGAGCATTTCCATGGTAAATAATTAGCAATTATTTTATAGTAAATTATTTGAATTCTTTATTCAAATCAAATAAATATTACAATCAAATATGTTTTTACCTCTTAACATTGTTTTAATATATTAAAACTTTTATATCCATACAACTTTTATTTAAGTGATTTTATTTTAAAATTTTATATGGGATAACAATGCCGGCCTCGCCCCTGCCTGAGCCGTACTAATGGGGTCTAAGCCAAATGTACTTCGACTCAAGACTAAACTCGACTTAGCTCAACTCGAACTTTTTAAATTAAAATGCAAAAAAATATTTAAAAATTTTGAGCCATAGGTTTGATGACTTCAAAATAAGAGAGGGTGGACCGAACTAAGCTTAGACCTAGTTATCATCTCTAATTTTATAATGGAAAATGTTATTAAAGAACACAAAATAGCCCAACTCAACTCGAAATATGAAATGTTATCATAAAACAATGTTAATTTAAATGAAATGATATACTATTTATTTTTTACAAAATAAAAAATTAATTAAATTTGATCAAACTCGAATTTGAGCATAGAGTCTCAGGTTTAATATAAGTTCGAACCAAATTCAGACCCGAATACAAAATTTTGAGGCAAACTTTGCCCTAATCGAACACAATTTAACTTGACATATTGTGACATGATTTAACTATTATAGCCACCTTTTTAGAATCTGTTAAAATTTTACTATTGGTAAAACAAGGAACTTCTTAAAATGTACATGTCTGCTCTTCCAACAAAAACTAAAACATGTACATATAAAATAAAAAATAGGATGATTCATATTGATAAAAATGTTCTATAAGAGATTGCCAAAGATTTTGATATAAGATTGACTTAATCCAAGAAAATAAAAAAAATGAGTAATAGTAAAACATAGAATGATAAGTAATTGTGTGATAAACATGAAATTATAAGTCCTATTTATAGAACTATTTTTCTTGAAACAAGTTATTTTTAATACGGCAGGTAATTAATATTTTATTTTAAAATTAAATTTTATCAACTTTTTAAGTCATTAATTTAGTAGATGGAGAGAAGCATTTAGTAGAATAAGGATGCAACTAAAATGCGATTTAACTTAACATATAAACATCAAACTTGACTTGTAAATCAACAATATTGTAGTCATTTTTTAACAAATCCACATACTATTGGATAGTGATAAACAAGAAACTTGACCATATTAAAGTAAATTAAACTTTATGGTGGACTGAGTGGAGACTCAAAGGAAAATCAAGTGGAAAGCATCTTAATTGATATTGTGTTTAGAGGCTCAAAGGAAAATAATATTTTTTTAACAAGGGAGAAAAACACCTAGAAAAAGCAAAAACTCCTGACACCTCTTAAAACAGAGTGCGAGGATACATCATTCCGATCATATCATGATAGAGTACTCCTCGAACAATCATCGGAGGCTCCTGAAGATAATGCAATCTAGGCCTTGATCTAGATGCTAATGCAGCTAGATGATCTGGACATTGGTTTCCTTCTTGATGAATATGATAAATGTGAACCTCCCAATCTCGATGAATCAATCCTCGAATATCTGTCACTAAAGGAAAATTGTCAGACATAACGTTGTGGGATGAGGAGAAAATATTAATAACCTCCAGCGAGTCCACTTCGACTACCACTCGTCGATACCTACGATCTCATGCCAGGGAGAGGCCTGCATGGACCCCCCATAATTCTGCCTCCAGGGGCACTCCCGCTCCAATATTCTGGAGAAAGCTACCACACCAGTATCCTTGACTTAACTTCCAGCTGCAGCCATGTTGGATCCTAGGTTCACTGTGCCATTCGTGTTGAGTTTGACCCACCCCTCCAACGCTTTGTTTCATCCCACATGAGCACCCAAAGGCAAACCCTGCGTCTAAAAGACCCGATTTGCTAGCGTATTGGCCCGGGAGATCCAACCAACATAATCCATGATGAGGCGAAAACCTTCTACTGGCCACACAAAGTCAGTGTCAAAAATGTTGTTGTTTCGCCTTTTTCATAAAAACCAACAGGCGACTCCAAAGATAATCGTCCAATCTATCTGATTGAACTGAGGTTAAGGTCGAAGGTTGCTAGTAACCCACGTTTCCTCATCATTTTGGAAGAAAACCCTGTCTATTATTGCATAAGGGAACTTTTGCCAAAAAAAATTGCTCTAGGACAATCCCATAGTACATAGAAAATAGACTCTTCCTAACCACATAAATGGCACCCACTGTTCATTGTTAAATGACGCACCACTCGCTGTTGATTAGTTAACAGTTTCCTCTTCACCAAAAGCCAAAGGAAGGACCTTATCTGTCCTATTTTCATATGACCTCCCAAATCCTGCTGGTTTCGTCTATGTTGGTTTGGTTCGATGAGGGCATAAGTAGAAGCCACTGTGAATTTCCTGGGATAAGTGGGACCTCATATCAATTGATCCTCCTCTTGGTCATTGAAATTAGGACGAAGTGAAGCAATCGACATACAAACTATAGAGGGCAGGTAATGTTGGAAATGATTTCATTGCCAATCCCCAGCTGGACTGTTGAAGTCAGACATTGTGTCATCTAAAACGCTTTCCAGAACTTGGGTGGTGGCCACTAAGTAAAACGGTTCCAGATCCTCGACCCAGTACTTATCACGCCAGAAAAGGATGCGTCGTCCGTCACCCAGCTTCCAGGTAGCTCCTTGGCGCACAAAGTGCCAAGTTGCTGCTAGCCCCCTCCAAAATGTCGAAGGCCCTGATCGAGCCAACGTCTGGGGGAGGTGATAAGCATTTAATCGGTATTTGGCTCACAGGATCCGAACCCATAAGGCATTGGGTTTTGTAATTAGATCTCATCCTAATTTGGTCAGGAACGCATCATTGGAAGATCTAATGCGCTTCACACCCAGTCCCTCCTCTTTTTTAGGTGCACACACTAGATCCCAATTGACAAGGTGTATTTTCTGTTGCCTATCATGTGACGCCCAGATGAAGTTTCACATTAATTTTTCCAAATCATCGCGAAGTTGACGGAGCAGACAAACTGTTTGCATTGTGAAAATAGGAAGGACCGAAATTACAGACTGGGTTAACGTAACCCGACCCGCTAAAGATAACATTATAGATTTCCATCCCGCCAGTTTCTTATGGGCTTTGTCCAGTATGTACTGGTAAGTATGCCGGGTGGTACACTCATGGATAAATGAAACTCTTAGATATTTACCAAGATTGTTTTTACTGTAAACATTCAACGCTTGGCTGAGCCGCCGCGCTGTAACATGAGTAACATTCTTGGAAAAGAACACCCGTGATTGATCTTTGTTAATGCGCCGTCCCGAAGCTTTACGGAAAACGTCTAGCGTGTGAGAGTGATAATATGTTGAATTCATACTCGAACCTTAAGAAAAAAAAAGGTTTTGTATGTAATTCGGGTTTGAATGTTTGAATTTACTCGTATTGTATGTAATTTGGGTTTGAATATTTGAATTTAATAGCGAGTTAATAATTAAGTTTGATAAAATAAATTTAATTCACATTTGGAATTATTCAATTTGTTGGGTTGTTAACTTGGAATGGAATCAGAATATCACTTTTTTACTGTCTCTATTTGTGCCTTCTGATTTGGAAAAAGATATAAAAGAATAAGAGGACTCTTTTCACCAGTTTTCATCATCATTGATCACACATTCACTCATACGAAGATCCTTACTAAATCACATATCACATGATATTACAATAAGCATGAACATTGTCTTCGCTGAAAAGGGGAACGGTGTTATTCATCATTATTTTATTTTATTTTTTATCTAAAAAGAAAGATACACTATTAAAAACAATACAAAGCGAAACCAAGCACCCTAGCTAGCATAGGGGTCGCCGGTATAAAACATCCTGCTGGTTGCGAATGAGGGATTCCCGAACGATCGCCGGGGATCCTGGAGAATTCGCAGTCCTGGACTGAAGTATGTCAGCAAGAGATGTCACAAGAGATGATGGATTTATTCATCATTATTGATCACACATTCACACATACGTACGAAGATCCTTACGTTACTAAATTACATCACATGATACTACAATAAGCATGAACATTGTCTTCGCTGAAAAGGTGAACGGTGTTATCATCCACAGTGCAGTAAGCCTGCTCAGGGAAGTACCCATGAACTGGTTCATTAAATCCATGTCTGTAATAGTTGTGAGAAGATGCATAAGTAGTTTCGTCCAAGTACTGAGCCGCATATGGATAGTACTCACTATCATATGGGAATGGCCAAAACTCAGCTTTCCTTCCGGTTCTTCTCACCACCTTCAACACCTTCCTGTGATCTACGTACCCTGTCACTGTGACCTTTTGCTTGTCCATGTCTATTTCTAAACTATCAACTCCTGCAATCATCCAGAACCATCAACTTCAAGTTAGAAATCATAAGCGAAAAGGGTACTTCGTATTTGGTAATGGGATGGACTTGCATGCCTTCAAGTTTTGAGATTGCTCGTCGTATTCTCTTCTCACACCCTTCACAATCCATATGCACCTGAAGCTCCACAATCTGTGTGTACACACCAACTAGAAGGTTGAATGAACATTGGAAGCAAAGCTTGAACTTGAAAGATCGTGTTACTTACAGACATGGCATTTGATATCTGTGACTTCCCAAATCTCCATCCAAACAACATTTTGGATGTCTGAATGTTTCCATGCATATGTTTTTCTTTCCTCATTTCAGGATTTGAGATCAATATATCATTTGATAAGTAGCTTTTTCACGTCAAGAAATCAACTTGGCTTCTTGTATTCGTTAACATGATGAGCAGTAAGGGCATTTATGGATTGTGTCGCAGTCACAACATGCATGGAGAGACCGTATGGATCACTTTATTCTCTACTCGTAAAGTCACTGTTGGTATATGTATTGTTGTAGGGTTAAATATATATATGTTTATACTTTATCTTTTTTTATTTCAATTTTAATGTTTTGAAAATTATCATAAATTTTTATAATATTATTTAGTTATTACATAATTTTATGTCATTCATTTTTACCTAAAACAGCGAATTAAATTTTAATTAAAATTATACTTGAAAAAAAATTAACAAAATATGATGAAAAGACTTAATTAATCATTAAATAATATTATAATAAGGTAAATAATAATTTTTAAAATAAAAATTAAACAAAAAATTCTATGTAATTAATTTTTGTATTACTAATTTCACATATTAATTATAAATCAGGACTTGCCTATAATTATTGCGAATAATATTGTCAAAATCTCTTTACTGGTTGTAGGTAAGACCGCGTATTATTGAACCTCTCGAAATCCTACATGTTAGCAGGATTTCTACTAAGTTGTTATTGTTTTATATCTTCAATTTATAAACTTAATTCTCATTCTTTTAAAATAATGTACAGAAATATTTAAATCCACATTTTAACACAAAAAAACATAAAAATTTGTTTTTTTTACCGATGTTATATTATCTAATTTCAAAGATATTTATAGTTTTATGCCAATTGCAAATTTTGTGAAAGGAATAATACCTCTTATCCATGATGGAATGGAAGTTGCAAAAGAATATGATGATATTGTCATATGTAGGAATTGTGATCTATAAATGCTCGAATATGTGCTTTGCTTTATTCTCCTTTTGTGTCTGGTCTCCATTTGTGCATATACATTTGTCGAAATATGGAACCTGATAATAAGTTATGTCTTTTGTATTTTATTAGGTGTATAAATATGTTTTATTTTCCTAGTGTACCTATTTTGAAAACAATTCACAGTAAAATAAAACTCTAGTTGTTCGTGAACGTAGCCAAATCTTGGCGAACCACGTAAATATGTGTGTGTTTGTTATTTTCATACTTGTTCTTTAATTATTGTGATTGATCGTTTACAACAACATAAGCATACAATAACAACAACAACAATAATTTTCAGTTGAGATTTTCGTGAAAAATGAGGAGTCTAAGGAAACCTCATAATATGTAGCTTTATCCCTATATAGTATACAAGCATGTATGTCTAAATAGTGATATTACAACAACAACAACAATTCTCAATCGAGATTCCCGCTAAAATGAGCAGTCTACGGAAACTCAATAATACGTAGCTTTATCCTTACATAATACACGAGCATGTATGTCTAAAAAGTGATACAACAACAACAACAATAATTCTCAGCTGAGATTTCCACTAAAATGAGGAGTCTAAGGAAACCCAATAATACGTAGCTCTTTATCCCTTCGTAGTAAACGAACATATACGTCTAAAAAGTTCTTAATAGCACATACTTTTGTAATTTATTAAGCTACTCCTAAAAATAATATATTTTGTGAAATTTTGATTTTGAGAGAGAGGCTTACCTTTTAAAACCAATGTATTTTTACTTTCATTCATATAATTTAGATGATTTTCAATGGGAATTAAGTTATAATAAAAGTGTAAAATATATATTTTACTGATAAAATTATTTATGTAATTAATTAAAATTTAAGTATCAAATAGTTAACATCTACAGTGTTTTTTTAGTTTAAATTTTAGGAATCTCTTTCCAAATATTCCAGTGTTTCACATAAAAATCAGAATGTTGGACCATGCAAGTTGGGACTAAGCATTTTAAGAACAAAAGAATATCAGGACTTGCTAGTTGTCTCTATGAAAATGACTCTTGGCTATAGCTTTTCATGATCATGTTCAGATTTTGAACTCTATGAAGCTTTAATTCCTGCAATGAAAATCTACTTGTTCTGATTCGTTTTTGGGGAGACCGTCTTTTAATTTGATGTTCAGTTAGGAACACTGCTGATTTGAATCATATAATTGTATCTTGGTCAGAGAAAATAAGGATGAACAATGGAAGCAGAGTAAGCAAGTGAAAGTGATGGAGCAAGCACCATGGTCGTCTGGAATCTGTGCTTGAAGTGATGACATTGCACTTGCGGATCTGTATATGCTACTTTCTGCATTGTGACCTTATGAAGAGAATATAAATCATGTCCACTTCTTGTCTTGATATAACCATGTGAGGGAGTTGTAGACATGTACATCGTCTATTTCATTTTTGTAGGGTAAAAAGATTGAAATGGAGACTTTGGAACTTGTTCTGATTAACTGGAAACCATTATGTGCAAATTCTACAAGAAAGGACAAGGTATCACCTATTGTGTTTGTTCAATGTAAGTGATTTGAGTATTTGCATGCATGATGACCTTTCCCTGTAATTTCTCACAAATAAAATATTCTAAAGTGTTTTGAAACGTTGTTCAATTTAGTACCCTAATTTTTAAAATTTTCAATCAAATAACTAATATTTTATAACCTAATTCGGTTAAAAACATTAATTATATTAATATCTTGATGATTTAATTAACAAAATCTTTTTTATTCATAACATAAAGGCATTTCTGAAAAAAATTAATTATCAACTAATCATTATCATCTTTACACTTAGTTCATAGTTTCACCATAAAGCAGAGTCTGAGGAGATTTAATAGTACGCAACCTTACCCCTACATAATAGAGAAGCTAAACATTTTTTTGATATTCTACCGAGTGTGAGCGATGTGAGCGATCCGGCGAGCAAGGCTTCCTACCGGCGGAGATTCCTTTTCCCCTGTCATGGCTTCATCTCCTTCTTCTTCTTCTTCTTCCCGCTCTCCCCTCTCCCCTTTAGCCTCTCATTTAGCCCCCCAGCCCCCTCTTCTGAAATCCCCAATTCGTCTCCTAAGTCCAAATCAAAACTCGAACCCTAACATGCCGATTCCCTCCTCGACACCTTGTTCCCCTCTGCCTTTGGCTACCCAGGTTCCTATACATCCTCCTCTTCCTCCTTCTAAGGGATCTGACCCTCCCCCTTCCTCCCCCACACCGTTGCCACCCCCAAATCCTCTCCCCCCGGCCACTGTTCGTTCCTGGAAGAGCGTCGTCGAGGCTGGCAATGGCCCCCCTTCTGCGGCTTCGGAGCTTTCCTATTACCCCCCTGAAGTTAGAGAGAATCAAATCTTTGTGATTCCTCCTCGAGAGCTAGCGCAGAGTGGCGCTTTGAAATTCCGTACAGCTCTGTTCGAGTTCTTTCTGGGGAAGAGGCCGGCATATCCCATAGTGCAGCGAGCCCTGGTGAAGTCTTGGGCAGAATTTGGGCTCCAGGAGGTTTTGATTACCAGTTCTAATAATTTCCTCTTCCGGTTTGACTCAGAGCAGGGCATGAAGTCCGTGGTGGAGCGTGGCCCATGGCACATTCAAGGCAAGCCCTTGTTTCTCAGGCAGTGGAGCTTGAATGGCAGTGATTTGGTTGACATTCAAAAAGCTCCGGTGTGGGCTCGGTTCTATTATATTCCCGTTGAATACTGGACTACTGAAAGCTTAGGAAGAATTGCCAGTGCTGTAGGGACGCCCTTACTCATGGATACACCCACTGCCAGGATGTCCAGACTCCATTATGCCCGACTTTGCGTGGAACTGGATCTGAAAACACAGTGGCCGAACACATTCCAATTAGCCACATATGGGGAGGATGGCCAACTTACTTACAGGGAAATCTCAATTGAGTACGAATGGCAGCCACCGGTGAGTGAGCAGCGGAGGAAGTGGACACCAACAGGGCGCATGTTTGCAACTGGTCTGTCCGAGGAGTTGGCACAGAAGCCGGCGTCTGGGCCACCCGAGATCACAGAGCCCTCTCTGGAACGGCCCGAGCAACCCACAGGTCCTGATCCTTCGATGGACGACGAACTGGCCGATCCCTCCAAGCAGGTAGTCGAAGATACCACACAGGTCCATGATGCCACAGCGGTTCGTGAAGACCCGAACTCTCTTCAGGATGCACCCCAGATCAAAGCCCTAGAGGCCTTTAGTGGTGATCAAGGGGACAGTCAAGCTCAGCCAGAACATATACAAGGTATTCCTCCATCCCCTTCATCTGAATTGAGGCCTGCTAGCCCTGAGATCGTAGGGGGAGGGGCAGAGGGGGATTGTACAGTAAGAAAGACTAGAAAGGCGAGGAAGAAACAGAAGTAGAAGTAGGTTTGTGGCATAGCTGATTGGTGTTTATGGAGTTAGTTTTTTGGAATGTTAGAGGTCTAAATCGACCCAATAAACAGCACGCTGTTCGTGCATGGCTTAGGAATATCTCAGCTTCTTTTGTCTGTTTGGTAGAAACTAGAATTCGTTCTCCTGCCTATTTGAGTTCGGTCTGTGATGTTTTGTTCCCTCAGTGGGAATGCTTCAATAATTTGGTTTCCTCTTCCAATGCTAAGATTTTGCTTGCATGGAACCCTGACATTTTCCAATGTTCCATTCTTAGCTTTTCTGACCAGTATGTCCATGTGGAACTCCTCCCTCACCATAACTCTGTAGGATTTCTAGTTTCGTGTGTATATGGAGCCAATAATCCGTCCCATAGGAAGACTCTGTGGAGGGATCTTTCCTCAATATCTCATTCTGTAGGCCATAGTCCTTGGCTGCTTGGGGGAGATTTCAATGCTATTCTCCATCCTCAGGAATCCGATCCGCCTTGTGTCTCTGCTCTGAATGCTTATCATGATTTTCGACAGTTTGTAGGAGCTACTCAGTTGTTTGATTTGAATTCTTCAGGCCCTCGTTTCACTTGGTCTAATAAACAGTTAGATGATGCCTTCACAGCTCGAAAACTTGATAGATCCCTCATCAACCCTAACTGGAGTCTCTGGTTCCCTTCCTCGTATTGTGTCATACACAATCCTCACATTTCTGATCATTCTCCTTTAGTGGTTAAATCTTTAGGACTCCTACCGAAGCAGTCCTCCCCATTTAGGTTCTTGAACCTTCTAGCTGATCAACCAAATTTCCTTCGTATTGTTGAGGAAGCTTGGGCCATCCCTGTCATAGGAACTCCCATGTTTAGGGTTGTGGCGAAGCTTAAACAGGTTAAACATGCTCTCAAACTCATGCATTCTAGCCAAATTGGTGATGTCAATACCAGAGTTAAGCATTGTCAAGCCCATTTGAATCACATCCAGGATCAATTGTCAGCCTCTCCTAGATCTTCTATTCTAATCGAAAGGGAGACAGAGGCCATTCGAGTTCTCTATGAATCTCTAGCGGATCAGGAATCGTTTTATAAACAAATCTCCAAGATCAAGTGGCTTAAGGAAGGTGACCGAAATACAAAAAATTTTCATAACTCCCTCATAGCTCATAGGAACCGTAATACCATACATTCTCTAGATATGGGCTCAGGTCAGAGGGTTATAGGGCTCCACGCTATTCAATCTCATTTCCTAACTTTCTTTCAAGGCTCCATTGGTACAGCAAAGAACCTTCACTCCTCCAAGGAGTTTGTGGCCCGTCTTTTCCCTCACCCGCTTGAGGAAATCCATGCTCACACTCTCCTTGATGAGGTCTCTCCCCAAGAAGTCCTCGCGGCTTTCCACTCCCTTAACCCTAATAAGGCTCCTGGCCTGATGGTTTTAATGGGCATTTTTTCAGGAAGGCTTGGCCTATTATCGGGGATGATGTCATAGGAGCCATTCAAAATTTTTTTATCCATGGGAAGCTCCTGAAAGAACTCAATTCCACATTTGTAACCCTTATCCCTAAGACAGCTCAACCCTCCACGGTCCATGACTTTAGACCCATCTCTTGTTGTAATATGCTCTACAAAATCATTGCAAAAATCTTAGCAAATAGACTCAGATCTATCCTCCATCTCATAGTCAGCCCCACTCAAAGTGCCTTTATCCAGAATCGCCGCATAGGGGACAATATACTCCTAGCTCAAGAAATTTTTAAAAACTATCACATTTCAAATTCTCACAAGCGGTGTGCTTTTAAAGTGGATATTCGCAAAGCTTATGACTCTATCTACTGGGAGTTTCTCCTCAACACTTTAGAAGCAGTAGGTCTTCCGAAGAGATTCATTGGGTGGATCCGTGAATGTATCACTTCACCCTCCTATTCCATTCTTGTTAATGGATCCCCCACTGAATTTTTCAAAGGCCATTCTGGGCTTCGACAAGATGATCCTCTGTCACCCTTCCTTTTCATCCTGTGTATGGAAGTGTTCTCTAGGAATTTGAGTGTTACGACTGCCCATAATCCTCAATTCAAATATCACTGGAGATGTCAGGGTCTTAAGATTAATCACCTTCTTTTTGCGGATGATCTGTTAATGTTCAGTCATGGGGATTTGCTTTCTGCCCAGCTTCTGCTTGATTCTTTTTGTACCTTTTCTCAATTTTCTGGTCTGGAAATGAATACCTCTAAAAGTTACTTTTACTTATCCCCGGATATCCAAAATCTGAGTCGTAGGATGCATCTGGTATCGGGCCTTCACCAAGGTTCCCTCCCTTTTAAGTACCTCGGTATTCCCCTCATTACTGGTCGGCTTTCCAGACAGGTCTGTGCTGTCCTTCTTGATAGGATAGACAATAGGATAAATCATTGGACCCATAAATGCCTTTCATATGCGGGTAGACTTCAATTGGTTATATCCATTCTCTCTTCCTTCCATGTCTACTGGTCCTCCCTTTTTCTCCTCCCTTCATCCATCCTTAAGGATATAGAGGCTAAACTTAGGAACTTTCTTTGGGCAGGTAGGTCAGTAACTACTACTCACGCTAAGGTGAAATGGAGTGATATTTGTCGGCCTAAGAAGGAAGGGGGTTTAGGTGTCAAACATTTGACTACTTGGAACAAAGTTTTGTTAGGGAAAAGGATCTGGTTTTTGTTTGAGGATAGGGAGGCTCTTTGGGTTCGGTGGGTACACACAATTTTCTTGCTTAGGACAAATTTTTGGAGGGCTAAACCTTCCTATAACTGTTCGTGGAGTTGGCGAAAGATATTATCAGTGAGGGACCAGTTGGGCCATCAATTCAGATTTAGGATTGGAAATGGTATGTCTACTCTTTTTTGGCAGGATCCTTGGCACCCACGTGGTATTTTGTGGCCCTTGTCTACCTCGAGAGAGATTAATAGATCAGAGCTGCCACTTCCAGCACGGGTCTCTGAAGTTATTCTGAATGATGCTTGGAATTGGAGGGGGGTGTCCA
>JAOTIZ010000201.1:1456852-1471436 GCA_027123425.1 Erythroxylum panamense
TGGTATGTTCTAGGTGAGCTGCTTGATTCCTATGCTTTAGTTATCCCTTAGCTTTTGTCCACCTATGCTTTCTCGATTGATCTGAGGCGTTTGCCTTTCTCTAGCTGTGTCTTTCGTGACACTTGTATTTGAACGTTCTGTACATATCCTGTTATTTTAATATATTCTTCTGATTTTAAAAAAAAATAGAGAAGCTATTTTCAATATATCAACTAATCATTCATATACATTAAAACACTTAATTCACATGAACACCTACATGTCATAAACACACAAAAAAAAGAAATTTCATTAACCAAATTAGTAAAATACCATTAATTAAAAAAATTTAGGTTTCCAGTTGATCATTGTACACCATGTATTGTATTGATCTCTTTTGCCAGTGACTCAGCTGATTTTCAGAATGGAATCAGAGGTAACATTTTGCCAGTTTTATGCTTGCTTTCATTCAAGACTATGAGCAGATGAGAAAAGCTAGCTGATTCAAGAGTTCATGGAGGGGGGCTCCATGTACTGACCTCTCACACACTTTTCTTCTGCCATTTGAGCTCTAATTGACAAGAATGCAGAGAGACTTGCAAGAGGAAAGAGGTCTGTTGGCCTTTATCGACCTGCTCATAAATTGGTTGAGGCCGCTGCTCCCACAGCACAGATAATTAAGGCATCACAAAACAGTGTTACAGAATGCTTCTGCCGTTCTGAGTTCTGACTTGCTTTTGTCCTCAATTCTCCATTGGCTTAACATTTTGGTCCGGACCAAGCCAAATTACGAAGCTTTGTGATTAAATCACAACGTAAGAACAGATTACAAGGCTAAGTGCTTGAACTTATATAGACATTGGTAAGATGAACCCAAAATTAATTGAAACAAAGCTTGTTAGAATGAATCGATAAGGGATAACAAAGAGGCCAGGCCTACCCGAGCTTGAGCTCAAAAAAATTTTGATAGGCCCAAACACATATTCGAGCGCTCGAGGTCCAAAGTTAATTCGGGCTTTGAACATAATCAAGAAGTTCAAAATCGTTAATAGAACCGAAATTCGAGCTTCTTTTGATCCAAATCTGACCCTGTACATATATGATGATATTCTTGTGCCCAAAACATGGCGCAAACTCAATCCTAATCAACTTGAATTTATCAATTAGCAGTTATCAATTGGAATAACATCAACTCCAATGATGTTAGTTTAAACTAACAAAGAAGTGCTGAGACGAATAAAATCCTAACCTTGTGGAGACATTTGAGGCACAGTACCCTAAGGACTGGTAAATGAATGCAACTAGTGATAGATGCCTAAAACTTCAGAGAAGCAAAGCCTAGGCCTTTCATTTCCTTCCTAATTCGGTCTATCATTGGGGTTTGGGGGCCTAACTATTACTACAAAACATTCAACAGTGGTGCAAATTGCCAGAAGATATCTACTCCTAAATTTGACATTATATTTTAATCTTAAGAATGCCATAGTTGCTTATTTGATCACTTAATGCTTTCTGATCAGTGCACAACCAAAATGATGCAAATCCCAATGATGGGGTGAAACCATCATTTATTCTAGTCAGATTGGTTAGGTTTCTATAAATCTTCACTTTGCTGCACAACAGGTAGGGGCACTTCCACATTTATTTACCAGATAATAAGACAGTTTTCCTTAAAACTGTTCAAAGTACCACATGAAGGGAAGACAAAGCACAACAATGCTAGAGATAATTGCCGAACCAGTTTCGACCATGAATCCAGATATCATCTTAACCAGGGGGCCAGTTCATTTGGCGTCCCCCAAGGAGGTGGACATGGATGTGATACACTGATTGACCTGCAAATCAACATATATAGATTCAAAGCCAGTTTTTTGAATATCTAAAAACTGCCAAATCTCAGTTAGAGTGAATCGACTTTAATTGTCAACAATGGATAAGTAACACATACATCCTGCCGGTCCATCATTAATCACAATTCTGAAGCCATCTTCAAGTCCTTCCTGCTTGGCAACGAGTTTAGCAGTATAAAGCAGTCGACCTAGAATATCACAGTGCCTTTCCTCAGCCTAAGAAACGAAAAGATAGTTAACTGGTTGCAATATTGGAATAGAAGACCAACAGTTCAAGTCACCATACAATGCAGATGATTATATAGACAAGTGCTACTGCAAGCATATAAGTAAAAAACACATGCTATGCACCATTTCCAAACCAAACCTAAAAAATTGCAAACAATTGAAGCGACAATCATTCAGTGTAACTCTTTATAACAGAGGATTTCAGAATTTGATTCTCTAAAGGCATACATAAAAGCCTTAAACCATTACTTGACCTGTTAATCATCGATAAACCACCAGAAAATACAGATATTCCGAAGTATCTGTTCAGGTTCCTTCAGAAGATTTGTATTGCCATAAAACTCATGATTCAGATATCGCAGTTAGTAACACAATTTCAGCTCCACACCAACACATTGCAGTGAAGAGTCGACATTATTCAGGGCAAGCAAGAGAGAGAGAGAGAGCAAAACCAAAAAAATACCTTGGATAGTCCAGTCAATCCATCCTTCACCTTGGGTATGATTACAATGTGAGTAGGGGCTTGAGGATTAATGTCCCTAAAAGCCAGTACCTGGAAAGGGGAAGAAAAGGAAATTGGAGATTTTAAATAGCAAAATTATCAAGCTGCTCCAAATCAAAGGGAGGAAAAAAAATTGCTTATACACAGCAAACAGGAGACAAAAAATCAAATTTGCAACTTATGGCAGCCTTTAAGGAACGCCTTGATTATGAGCATTATTGGTCATTCATTTAAGTCTGTCAACCAAAAACAGCAAGAGCACACTCAAACATAGCATTCTTAATATACTAAGAAAGTCTCAAACTACGAAGAACACATGTAGCGACAACAAAAATATTACAGAGGAAAGGAATCAACAAAAACAAAGTATTCTGATTATAATACTTAGGCAGCAGGGCAAACAGTACTTTACCTTGTCATCCTCATAAACCACAGTAGATGGTATTTCCTTTTTGATAATTTTATCAAATCTACATACCAAACAAAACATCATGACCAATGCATTAGTAAAACGTCTACAATAGTTCAACGAAGAAAGCTGCATTAAGCAAACCTTTCAAAATAGAGACAGAAGTCCAAGGAGAACGGAATGAAAATCTTTACAGAACCTAATAAATTCCAATTTCCTATAAATTTAATTAATCCATTCCATTTCCTTCGCTTCACAAAAAGCACTAAGAATATTCATAGATCATAGAACGAGGTTTGATCCTTGTTCTGAAGGCCCACATGATAACCACAAAGTGTCTACAGAACTCCAATTATTACATGGATAATTCTTGATCCACAAACAACAATTCTAGTAGCGCCACCAATCTTCATCAGACACTTGAATTAAATTCAACCCTAGACATCCTAACATGAGACCTAGGCACTCAAATTCTCCAAAAGATGAAACGTTTGAAGCAAGATAACGGTTGGTAATAGAAATACATACATAGTAGGAGAATCGGAGGGAACGGCGGCTAGAGCTGCGTCCTTCTCGGAGGCCATGGCTGCAGTGAAGTGGGAGGCCAAGACGCCGATTCGGCTCGTATTTATAGTCTCACTCTTTCCCTTCATAATCTCGATCGTACTCTCTCACTTCCAACGCCTTGTCGTTCGAGTCCTTCGACTTTTGACCATTCCCATCTTGCCACGTCACACACAATCACACACACTCTCTCTATCACTACAAATTTACACAGTAACGTATTAAAACCCAAAAGGCCAAAGCCCTAATTGGGAACCCTAGCAAGCTTCGAGTCGAATTACCTTCACTAACAATGGCTAGGAAGCGAAAGCAGGAGCAGAACAAGAGCAATGAACTCACCCAACCCGCCAAGAAGAAGCAACAAAATTTTGCGGAGGAAGTTCAAAACGACGTCGAAGAGGTGGAGGAGGAAGAGGAGTCTGAGTACGAAGAAATAGAAACAGGAGAAGAAGATGATGATGATGAAGACGATGAAGAAGAAGATGAAAGTGTCTTAAAACAACGAAGCATCAAAGAAGAAGAAGATGAAAGTGATGACGACGACGAAGATGACGATGAGGATGAGCAGGAGAATCGGATTTCAGGCAATCAGATGTCTTCCGCGTCAGCTCGAGTCTGCGTTGACGACGACGACGAAGATCAGGAGCCGATCGAGAAGCTTCTAGAATCGTTTAGTACGGAGAAATTAGTTGGATTGCTACGTGAAGCGGCTGGTAAACACCGCGACGTGGCGGATCGGATACGCATCGTTGCCGATGAGGACCCCACTCATCGGAAAATCTTCGTGCACGGTCTTGGCTGGGACACGAACGCCGAAACCCTGAGGAACGTGTTCAAGGGTTACGGAGAGATCGAGGATTGCAAGGCCGTGTGCGACAAGGCCTCTGGGAAGTGTAAAGGTTACGGGTTTATTCTCTTCAAGAGTAGGGTTGCGGCTCGCAAGGCGTTGAAGCAGCCTCAGAAGAGGATTGGTAATCGGATGACTGCCTGCCAGCTGGCATCTGTCGGACCTGTTCCGACCACCGCTGGAGGTGTTGTGATGGGGGCGGCGAGTGTTTCATCGACGTCTGACTATACTCAGAGAAAGATTTATATTAGCAATGTTGGGGCTGGATTGGACCCGCAAAAGCTAACTGCCTTTTTTGCCAAGTATGGTGAAATTGAGGAAGGTCCGTTGGGGCTTGATAAGGCTACTGGGAAGCCTAGGGGGTTTTGCTTGTTTGTGTATAGAACGGTGGAAAGTGCGAAGAAGGCACTTGAAGAGCCGCATAAGAACTTTGAAGGTCACATTTTGCATTGTCAGAGAGCTATAGATGGCCCAAAAGCTCAAAAGCCTCAACAATTACAACAACAATATACAATACAGCGGAATGACAACGTTGCTTATGCTGCTAGTGGTAGTGTAAGTGCCCCTGCTCATTTAATGGCCCCAGCAGCTGCAGCTGCAGCTCCAGTGGGGTTTTACCCCGGACCTGCCACTGCTGTTCCCGTGCTGAATCCTGCACTTGGACAGGCACTGTCGGCATTGCTAGCTACTCAGGGTGCTGGATTGGGGTTGACAAATCTGCTGGGTAGTTTGGGTTCTGCAGCAGCAGTGAATCAGGGTGGCATACCTGGAGCAGGAATGCAAAGTGCATTTTTGAACCAGACTCTTAGGAGTCCTGGAGGATTTGAAGCATATGGGAACCAGAATCTTAGAAGTCATGCAGGACTCGAAGCATATGGGAACCAGACGCTTAAGAGTCCTGCAGGACTTGAAGCACATGATAACGTGACTCTTAAGAGTCCTCAATATGAAAACCAGGGAGTAGTCTTTGGCGGTTATACAAATCAGCAAATGGGGCAGGGCGTTTCTGGTAGGGGGCAGCATGGTACTGGGCAATACAACGGAGGTGTACCTTAGACAGACCGTTGGTGCTACACAGGTGTGGCTGCTTAACATATTTATTTGTTTTCTGATTTATCTCTGTTCGGATCTGTTTGCTAAGTTATGTCACATTCAACATCGTAATTTAATATCTGTGAAGAGAGATATATCATTCTTAAACAAGTTTTAATAGATACGATGATCTATATCACTTTTGGTGTCATTAGGGATGACATGGATGGATTAGATGTAGTTTCTAAAAGCCACTTGTTTATTTATTAACACTTCCTAGGCTTTTCTTTATAAGTTATGGACTAAATCGGCACACACATGCAACTGAGTTTTTGCGTCAATATTTATGGTTCATATAGTGTTTAAAGCAAACAATGTTTTTTTTTTCAGGAATTCTTTTTCTACCTTAATGCAAGAGTTTCTGTTGAACTTTTCTTATAATATAGTTATTTAAACTTGAACTCATATTTTGAGACTCATCATTAGTATTCCAATTCGTATCTGGTGATTCTTTCGACCATTTAGTGAAAGTTTTTGACTCGGCAATCACCCCTTTTTTTGGGTTTTTGAAAATAGTCTTTTTATGCTTTTATTGATTTTGCAGATTCCTCATAGGTGCATCAGTGTTTTATGTTCTGGCCAGCTGATTCATCTGAAGTTAACGGAGCCTATGGAAATGAAGTTTTTCATATCATCCGCTTTCCTTTATTCCATCCCTTGTCTTTTTGTTTCAAAGTATTGTATTTTGAGTTTGGATATTTGAATTAAAAGCTTTGCAACAATTTGACCACTTTCAATGATAAACTTTTGCACTTGAAGGAGTTGGTGATGTTGAGCAAATTTATCCTTTGAATTTCTGCTGTTATTATCTATAGCTGTCGGATATTTTTGCAACGTTTTTGTTTAAGTGTTTGACTTTGAAAGTATTTTTATTTTCTCCATGTTTTTAAAAAAATCGTTTGTTCATAATACTTACACTTGAATGAAAAATCATTTTCCGATCTTCGGGTTATCTGGTCATTATCCGTACTGCACATAGTATATCTTCCAAGGACTACATTTAATTTTTTATTCTGAAACAGTAACCCTAATTCCTCTTATCTTACCTGCTATTGCATACTGGATTTACAAATGAGTTTTTGATATTAAAGGTTTGGTGATTCTTCATTGACTAAAGGATCTGTTTTGTGGTGTTTCTTATTTTTTGATTCTAAAAACTTATCTGAACTTTTATTCCTCAATTTAGTGTCAAACTACAAGCATTCCTCTGATGTGTAGGACCTTTTAAGTCCAAACCATGCCAATTTGAAGGAGTGGTTCTTGGAAGATTTTTGTTTTGGAAAAAGTGAATGCAAGTTAACTGTGTGTATTTTATTTCTGGAATAAATCTGTATCTTAATTTATTTACATTGTTAAATAAGAAGAAAATACAGTACAGGAGTTGAGTCTTTTGTTGTTGAAAGAAAATCCTTGGCTTTTCTCAATGGTGTATTGATATGTAGAATGAAGATATCATTGAATTTGATTCTACTCGAGCAAGTTTTGTTTTTAACCTGTTTACCCTTCTTATTTTTATTGTAACAGTATATTTATGATTTAACCTTTACTCCCACGTTTGTGTTAGTTCAGTAATCTGTCAACGTACTGCACAGAAAGGATGGTTAATATGGAAATTCTTAACTAGAAACTCTTCTTGTAGCTCTTTCTTTTCAATGAAATCAAATTGATTATTTGTTTTAGAGCACTAAGGGCATCCTTCTTTAATATCTGCTGCATAAATAAGCCAGTGTGTTAAACCACAGTTTATTGCCATGGTTTACCATACAGTAGGTTGGATAGCAGTAGGACTGCCATTTAGAATATTTTTCAGCTGGTCCCCGTTGCTTTGGACCTTTAGGAAAATCAGCTTCAACTTTAGCTTATTGGAGACATATTCTTATCAACTTAAAACTTTAATGTTTTGGCCCTTTTTTTTCTTTTCTTTTGAATGAATATGTCAGGACTCATATGCCATAATTTTCTATCTTGTTTATTGTTTGATAACCTCATGAACATCATGTTTCTATTTGATCTTTGTATCTTTACAATCATGTCAAATCCCCGCTGAATGACAATGTCATTGAATGTCCGTTATTGTCTATTTTTGCTTTATAATTCTAAGTCATCTGCTCTACATTTATCTTAGAATTGCTCTACTTGCAATGTATTAAACGTCTAGGAATATTGTTGCCATTGTCGGAGATCTTCTTGTACAACTGGTGGTCATAGATTTGAACTGTTCCACACTACTCAACTTCATTCTGTGTTCATGTGCGGAAAGCCATGATTTGGTCTTGATGTCTTCTGACCTTAATAAGGCCAAGCATTGAGCTTTTCCGGATCTAACAATAAAATGGGTTTCTTTATTCAGTACTCATCTGGACAATGAACAGTGAAGCGAAGAGCTATGCCCAGATAAGGAAGAAAACTTCCTCCTCTTATTGGACAGAAACCGAAAAGTTTCATTCAGCCCAAAGCCTTGGGCTTTTCCAGATCTAACAATGAAAATGGGTTCTTTATTCACTGCACATATGGACAATGAACAATGCAGAGTCTAATATCCAGACTGGTTTAGTTCCATCACAAGCTCCCACTCCCAAGTCTTATTGAAGATTTTGGCTTTACAATTGCTGAACAGTTCGGACTAACCCTTGCATGCGATTGTGCCAGTGGAAATAAGAACGAACAGAATGTCCAGAACAGGCAGTGGTGCTGAAACTGCATGGATTGTCAAGCTTTTACCATGGTAGCAGTAGAACAAGAACACGAAATCTTGCTTGAAATGTTGGACTCATACATGTCTACTATACCTGCCATAAATGTTCTCTAGTTTCATTTCCTGTAATTCTTGTGACATTTCCTCAAAAGGGTCCATATCAACTTTGCAAAATTGATCATTTGATTTCACTGATCATATCTTCCTAACATGGCTTATATGATATCATGGAAGGAGGCATTTTTTCACTTGTAGAAAAACATTATCTGGTTAATGAGTGTTAGCTATCACAACTTTACATCATCTAGCCTTATGGTGTTTTGCTTCCTAAAACTAAAGTTATATGCAATGATTAGAAACCTGTAGGGGATCAGTGGTGGGTGACAGTGGGTTTACTTTTTTATTTTTTATTCGATTACTTTTAAGGTATATTTCTTATTTCTTAAGCCCTGCTTCTTTGGAAAGAAATCCTAAGACTTCTGCCTGCAAACAACATAGGACTATGTTTAGTGTCGGAGTCAGAAATTTAATATAGGAAGGTCCGAATATTAATTTTTTTAAATTTTGAAGGGCCTAGTATATCACTGACCATTAAATAACTCTGTTTTATATATATAATTTTTTTTAAAAATTTTGGGGGCACCATTGACCCCCAAGTCTCAATATAGCTCCGTCTTTGACTATGACCTTACTTTAACCATAATGATTAATTAGGACCATTGCTCTATCCCATTCTACATAATTAATATTTATTTAGATCAAATGATGACCTCTCAAGATTATGAGACCAAGTAGTTGTGAAGTTTAAGCAAGTTTAGATGTAGAGTTGACAATAGGTTGAGTCCATTCATAAACTTTTGCTTTTGTTGGTTGAAATCAATACAAAAATAATCGGATCAGTTTGGATATGTTCCTTTTAGACTCGAATTCAACTCAAAATCTTATTAACTCAAGTCCGATTGGTTAATTTCGGATCAAATCAAACTCTTATCTTACTTGAATGATGGTTGGAGATTGCTACATATCTAAATCTCATCTTCCCTCTCTGATTGCTTATTTCACCTAATAAGATTAGAGACAAGATGTGATAAATTTAGGTACTTAACCTTTCTGGTAAGTTAACATAGTGCCATAAACAGAAACTCCATTGTAGGGGTTGGTGTAGATCATCTGCTGTCTCCTCCACTAAAATTGCCTTTGGACTGGTGTTTAGACAAACCCACTTCACAAGGCGTACTCTTTTCAGGAACACTGAACACTAAAAGAGATTATTAAATACTAAACTACTTAACTAATCAACTAACTGAAGATTAAAAATAATGGTTTAGCCAGTTGGTGGAAGTGCATGGAAATCAGAGTTTATGCTTATCTTTTGGAGCATTGTTCACAAACAAAATAAAAATGTAAAAGAAATAATCTAAACTCCATTAACACTTCCTTCTCTTTTACTTTATCATAAAACCTTAATTAACAATATTATAGTTATCATATGATATTAAACATAAAATATTATATTTCAGTTAAATAAATAAATAAATAAAGAACTTTGGTTTAAAAGGGTTATTTAGATATAAATACACTAAGTGGAACAGAAAACCAAAACCTCGGTATAAGGCACACGCTCACTTATCTGTGCATACTCTTAACATGTACACGTTCTTCTCAACGAGTTTGCTTCTTTCTAGTTGTCTTCTTCTCACATGTACTATGTTAATATTCTTATTACTTCCAAGAAAATCAGAGATTTTTATGGATCAAGAATATAAAGATGAACCCTTTATCACAAACTCCACTGTTATTCGATTTTACCCTTTTCAACTTGAATTTGAGGGTTTTAAAGAGATGGTAAAGAAGTTGGGATCTAATTTATATCCAACTTAAAATTAATGAACTAAGTTTAGATTGATCAGACTCGAATTTAGATATCTGAACATAGGTTCGAGATTAGACCGGCATAACTAAGAGAATACACAAAATATGTGACATTAATGATCATATATGAAGTAAAATAATGAGATATCAGGGGTATGACCAAGCCATATGCTTATGGTGGCAACTAGATTTCTGTTAAAATGTGCAGACATATGAGAAGAGGAATGAGAAGATTCTTTGTTAATGCTTAAAGTCTGGTATATAATATAGTTTTGTCTTAGAGTAGGTGAAAGATGTGTACAATTAAACTGAAACATTTGACTGGTTGTTCATACTTCATAACTATGACCACCGTAGTAGAAAACTGAAAAGTGGGGAATAATAAAACACTGTTTTTAGGGATAAAATGTGTGCAAGAGGAATGTGGGTCACCTTGAAAGTGTCTCCATGACCCACTGCCAAATGTAAAAATCACATTTTTAAGATCCAGATCGGATCCTGAGGCATGTAAGTACACCACTAGCTTCAGATTTTCTTCAATTCTTATTTTTTTCCTTCCTAGATATTCTCATGTCAGAAGTTTTTGGATTGGCTTCTCTGCTGAATTTTTCCTTTTTATAACACACAAGGAAAATAAAGTTTGTTGCTTTCCTAATTTGTTCTGGGTCTTCATTATTAGTTTACTGCTTGGTGAACTTTTGCTTTTAGTATATATTCTGTTGTTTCACTTCACACTCATGTTTTTATTCCCTTTGCTTTTGGCTCTTTTTGGGCTCTGTAGCTATATGAGTCCATGCAGCAATATCACCTGAAGGAAGTTTCTACTTTGTTGTTTTGCTGTTTATCTGTTTTATCTGCATTGTTTTGGTTTTTAATTGATCTGGTGTTCCATTTCCGTCTAATGCTCAAGTGGGTTTTACGCTTCCCCTTCCCGCCACACACTTCCATTGATTTGAGTGAATGTTTCTTCATTTTGCTTTTGGCTCTAGATGATATAAAGTCCAGAGAAAGATATATATAACCGAGTTCAAGAAGTTTTTCTTCCATATGGAGCCTTTCATTTCTGGTCTTTGAGCTTTTTCTGTGGTTTTGTTTGTTTCTGTCAACTTTTCAGAGTCCTCAATAAAAGCTCTTTATTGTATAAGGATCTATCTGAAGTAGATTTGGTCTAGATCTATGAAATGCAGTGAGTAGTCAATATAAGCATTCAGGTAGATTACATTGTTGAGTGAAGGGGAGCACAGCAAAAAATGGGATCTCAAGGTGGTGCAGTTGAAGAAGGAAAGATGCAGTCTTTGTGCAGGCAAAGCTCACTAAGCCTGACCCTTAATGAGGTTCAAAACCAGTTGGGTGATTTGGAGAAACCTTTGGGAAGCATGAATCTTGATGAGCTTCTCAAGAGTGTGTGTACTGCTCAAGATAATGTGGAGTTAGGTGCTTGGTCCTCATCTTTACCACAACAGTGTAGTAGTCTTGTACTGTCACGAGATATTCAACAAAAGAAGAGAAATGATGCACATAAGAGTCATGAGAGAAAGACTCAACAAAGACAGCCTACTCTTCTTGGAGAGATGACCCTTGAGGACTTCTTGGCAGAAGCTGGTGTGAACACTGAACTGCCTCCAATCAACAATGGTGATGATCCTCATCAACATGATCAATGGATGCCAATCCAGCTTCCTTCAGTACATCAACAACAACAGAACATGACGGGAGTGTTCATAACAGGCCACCACCCCATTCATCAATCTATTCCTGTTACACATGTAGCCTTTACTGATACACAAGCAACCATGTCTCCATCTTCTTTGATGGGGAGTTTATTAGATACACAAACGCCTGGAAGGAAAAGGGTTGCCTCTGGAGATGTTGTTGAGAAAACTGTTGAAAGGAGGCAGAAGAGGATGATCAAGAACAGAGAATCAGCTGCTCGCTCAAGAGCAAGGAAACAGGTTGGAATTCCAATATAATGCTCTTTTATGCTTCAGAAGTATTTGTTGTTTCGTATAATGTCTTTAATATAATTGTATATTGAAAGCTAGGCTTATACCAATGAGCTGGAGATAAAGGTTTCTCAGCTAGAAGAAGAGAATCAAAGGCTTCGCAGACAACAGGTAGGCTTGCATTCTTTGGCTTGTTGCATCCAACACTTCAATAGTAGAGTTGATATGTGAAGATTCTGCAGACATGTACATAACATATACTTCTTATCTGTACTATCACAATGTTTTCATCTCTTTTTAATAAAAAACACAGTTAGCTGAAGGGAATACGGTAGGTTGGTGTGGATTTATAAGAAATCATTGTTCAGATGTTTCTGACAGTTTATATATCAATTTCATGTATCAGAGTTTCAAAGATAGTATTAGATTTTATGAAACTTAGTTTTAAAGAATTGGAAATCTTATGACAGTTGGCAACAAGCTATTATAAGACATTCTTCCTGCATAAAACAGTTTTATTTGCAGCCTTGAATTGTCCAACAATGTATCTGAGTTGAAAAAGAGTCACCTCCTCTCAAATTAATTGGACTCCACAGTTAAAGTTGCTTCTATTGTTGATGATCTCTTGACTTCTATAGATATTATTGTGTGGAACGTGAATTTTCATGTAACCAGTGTTGATTTTGCACAGCACTTGATTGTAATGGATGAAACAGGAATGAATGTAAGTAACTTCAGAACCAGGACAGTGTAGGTCCTGAAACAGTTAACTATCATTCTATGTGCACAGATGATAAACATGTCTTCCCTTTCTGTTCTCAGGAGACTGAGAAGGCCTTGCCCTGCGTGGCACCTCCTGAGCCTAGACATCGGCTGCGCAGAACGGCTTCAGCCCCTCTCTGACATCCAATTTTCTTACAAGAATGTTATGTTGAGTTTGGAATTCCGATTCTAGTTCTGCTAGGCTAACCTTAGATCACAAGTCAATCATCAGACACTTCCATAGCAGTCTGCTGCTAAATTTCCTTCACATTGTAGGGCTCAAAGAATCAAGTTTTGATATATATGCAAACACTGAAATTCTATTGGTTTCTCACGAAATCTTACATCACTTCCCATGCCTCTTAATCGCTATCATCAGTCAAGTTGAGCTTGATTATTGTTCTATTACTGTTGCCTTGGGGCAATCTCAAAATAAAAGTTCTGTTCTAAAGAGTGAACCAAAAGCAAAAGGTGAAATTGTGGCAAGTTTGAGAAGAGAAAGAGCTTAAAGATTGGCAGCTCAAAATCACGCCCTATATTTCAAGTCACACGTTCAGGAAGTTTTCGGTACACAGAAACATCAGTCTAAGAGCTACCAACAAGAGCATCTCCATACCTCCTGGAAACTTGTCTTAATGTACATCTAGCTGGATACTACTAACTGATGGAAACATGTACCATCCAGCTTAACTTGGGAGATGTAACTAGCACGTCAGCAGAAAAACATAGAACTACGAACTTTTGGATGCAGCTGTGGTAATTCGGGCACGGAAGACTGCACAGAGGAAGTTTGACCACCGTGGCTTGACGACGTTTCCGACATGTCCTCAAACTTCATGAATAGTGAGATCTGACTTGCTGCTAGATGAGCGTATCGGACAGGTGCAACTACACACAATTAAATGAGTTCAGCTAAACGTTACTTATTGTCCAGAAATATTCAGTTCATCAGACGCCAAATGTTAGCTGACTCTTGTCAGACTAAACTATGTTAAAGCATACAGAGATTTTCACGATAAATATACTTAAGAATAAGATGAAAATATTGACATAGAAGTGCAAAAAATTGATAAAACGGTCAATTATGTCATAAGCCACCTCTCTAAGCAAATTGTGTGAAATAATAGATCAGGTGACTTCATGCTGCATAATTCCAAAACTCACTCCAGAAAAAAGGCGACAAACGCTCGACTTAGCAGCGTTAGAAAACAAAATAGGCAGGCAGGCAGGTTTATATTAGACGTGTTAAATTCAACTTTGAGTATTGCCACAACCATCAAAATGCCAATCACACAAGAATATAAAAAGATCATTACCTATGGATATTGCAGATGTGCTTTTCTGGTACCTGCAATATTAAAACAAATGAAATAGTGATCACAGTTCGTGAAACATTCCGACTATTAACAACAACTAAGAACTTACACATATGACAAAGAATGGACAAGTTCCTGTAGATCATCGGCAGAAAAGCCAATCTCATCATAAAGAACATGGTAGTGTGTTGGCCTTGTAGTTCCCTAACAGTAAAGTAACAGCAATGTTAGACAGGATAAGCACTCTATATACAAATACGGGCACATCCTTGTGAAAATACTCCTACTTTATGTTTATACTAAATTAATGTTTTTAGCATGGAATGGAAGATATACATATTAAAAGGTAAAAACTTTTAGTTTAAATTATTAACTTAATTTGAAGTTAAAATTTATATTTCAATATGAATATGTAAATAACTAATTTGCTTAATATTTTATTTAGTTGCATTCACAATATATGAAATTATTTTAAAACTTATTTATATTCAAAATATTTCAACTTCCTTTATAAAGTATAATTAT
>JAOTIZ010000201.1:1487563-1502088 GCA_027123425.1 Erythroxylum panamense
TTCTGCTAATTATATATATATATATATATATATAATTGGTGATATTATATAAAATTGATAAAATTGGATTAAAAAGTACTGTAATTGCTGATAAAATTTTGAGTATAATTAGCATTATATATATATATAAGTTATTTAGAAATAACCTTTCTATTAATTATGGATAAAACTACGTACTATTAGACATCGTCAAATTATCAATTAAATTGACTATGTTATTTAATTTTAAAATCCTAATTTATTAAATAATTTATTTAAATCATATACTTTATAAATATTATTTTTATGATTGTCATCAATCAATCACTTAGTAATCATTAAGTTAAATCAACTTTTATTTCACCTAGTAATCATTAACTTAAATAAACTCTTATTTAATTAATTAATTCAATTTTATAATATTTTTATGCAAAATTATTATAAAGTATATCCATTTAGTAATCATTAAAGTATATTCATAGAGTTACATTCATTGAATGTTTGAAACAACCTCTCTACTAATTATGAGTAAGACTGCGTAATATTGAATTTTTCTAAGCTCCTCAAGTTGGGACTTTCGTCGACTTGTTTTCGTTATTGTAGTTATATTCATTGAATTATGTTAAGCTACACAATCAACCTAAATATAGATTGTTTATAGATAGTTCATTGAATCACTTCAAATTATATCAATTTGTGATCTTAACCTAACCATTTCTTTTAATCTCCTCCCTTTTTTTGCATCTTGTTATTTCTCCTTTCTCTTAACTTACATTTTACAGTTTTATGAAATATTTTTTTCCTAAATGATCAACTCGCCCCTAGTCGGTGGTCGAGTTGATGGAGTAGAGGGGCATGAAATTAAAAGGTCTTATGTTCGAATCCTCTTACTTACGTTTTTTCAATCGAACCTGTCGTACAGGACTTGTCTAGTGTAAAGTACCTAATTGATGTGATTTACAAGCTATTACATTAGTGTGGAGATTTATCTAGTGTACATCCAAATGATAACGACTGCTAATTCTTCCGTTGCAAAAAAAAGAAGAAACAATAAATTATTATCGTCAAATTATGTAAATTTTAATTTCATTAGAATGAGTATAAACAATCGTCACAAATATTTACTAACTGAATTATGGTATTTTATTAAATTAAATTTTAATTTTAAATTGCAGAATACAATTCGATGAATTATGTACAAAAAAACAAAAAACTATTAATTCACTTTCACCAAAACCACAAAGAGAGAGAGAAAGAACGAATGAAAAACAAAGAGTACCGTCTGCATGATTTATATATCTGTAATAACTCATCAGTGACGTAGAGAAAATTAAGTAACATGTCAGTTCGAAACAATATCGAATCTCAAGCAACTTTGTCCTTTTACTTCCAATACTACTTGATATATCATATATGTCCTTAAGGAGAGTCCAAAGGGACGAACTCATCACAAGAGCTTCATTTTTCATTTGCTGCTAGCTATCTCTTTGTGTGGGAGAAGATGGCTGATGAGAATGGGACTAGAGAAGCTTTGTTGTTGAAGAACGAGCACAACATCAATAACTACAAGTATTTTGAGGACTGCCCAGGTTGCAAGATTGAGCTTTTCAAAGCCACCAACACTGGAGTGCCTTTTAAGCACTTGTTTTTCGTCTGTGTCGCTATACTCGTTGCTTGTGCGTATCGGTGACAAACAATCCTTTCCGTGATGTCCTTCTCTTTTCCTTTTGGCTGTTTCAGTTAATGTTCTTGAACAGTTTGAGGGATTTTCAGAGTAGAGGTTCGGTTCAGATATCTTAGTTGTTCTTGGTGATGGAAAAGAAGGGGTTTGAGCTGTTAAAGTTCCTATCTTTTTTGAAGTTGTTTTTGCACATGGGCTTCATGTGAACTCAAGCGTACAATGGAACAGTTTGGTTGAGGATTTTTCTTTTCATTTTCGAGAATAAAACAAGAAACTGTTGTATTGTGCTTCATGGAATCACCACGTACTGCCACTTGCAAAACATCCACTTATGAATGAATTCCAGCATACATGGAAACTCATTTAGTTATGATTTGTCTTCAGAGAGTTTGGCATTATTTCTTCATTAACGAACTTCATGACTGAAATTTCACACATCTCTTTTCCCATTCTGCACCTCTATTATTAGTTGGGAAGTTGCTGAGCCATCTATTAGTCGTCTTCTGATTGAAGTTTCATGCTCATGCTGATCTCTGAAGCTTACAATGTTCTCATCTAAATTGTTTTGATTGTTGCAGCTTTGCCTATATCATCTCTGTTCCCTTTCCTCTACTTCATGGTAAGCTAATCATGTTCATGAAATGAGCGATGCTTTCGTTCAATTCATTAAAATAACTCTTGTGGGCACTCTTGAACATCACCTTTCTGCAGATACAAGACTTCCATATAGCAGAGAAGGAGGAAGATATTGGCTACTATGCTGGTTATGTGGGTGAGCATATTTCATATACACCGATCTATGTACGTATGTATGATATTATATTTTGTCCTTAATCTAAGAGATGGTGTTAACTCCTTGAAGGGTCTGCGTTTATGTTTGGAAGAGCATCAACTTCTTTTCTATGGGGAGTAATAGCCGATCGATATGGTCGAAAACCTGTCATATTGTTCGGAGCAATGGCAGTGTTAGTAATGCTTGATTTCTATTTCTTATGTGATCCTCCAAAGTAAAGTCCTGAAAACTCCAATTTGGTCCTCTTCTGTTTTTAACTTTTCCAGGGTTATCTTCAACACACTTTTCGGATTCAGTACAAACTTTTGGATGGCAGTTTGTACAAGGTTCCTTATTGGAAGTTTGTGTGGTATAATTGGTCCAATGAGGGTATATCGCTTGATTCTTAATTTCTGTTTCAGTTCTGCTACATATGTTATATGTTACTTTGACGTTCTAATCTATGTTCTGTCATAAACATTTGATTGCTAATACTGATTTCTTTTTGCAGTTTCTTTTCCTTGATGAGATTCTCAATCTTCTCAGTTTCTTTACTTTTCAGGCGTACGCTTCGGAAGCTTGCCGTAAAGAATATCAAGCTCTGGGAATGGCAATTGTAGGAGAATTTCCTTTTATCAGCTACTTTCATCCATATGGTGCTGATACAGAATTTGAATCAAACATCATTGATTGCAGGTCAGCGTATCATGGGGTATTGGATTAGTAATCGGTCCAGCTCTTGGAGGTTTTCTTGCACAGGTAAATTTATCTTCATGTGACTGGTAATCTTAATGTATTGTAAACTGAAACCTTCTACATTAATGTAATTTGAGACCCTTTAATCTGACAGAAGCCATGAACTAGCATTAATTGTTATGCTTATCTTGTTGAGTTTTTCACTGAATCAAATAACAATCTTAGCCTGCAGAGAAGTATCCAAATCTTTTCCCCAAGGATTCTCTTTTTGGGAGGTAAATCTAAATGTTCATACGTTTCACTTCGGCATACTATATTCCATCTTGGAAGTGAATGCAAATTATCCACACTTTTCCCTTAAATTTGATAAAATTTTGCAGGTTTCCATACCTCTTACCTTGTGTTTTGATCTCAGTCTTTTCTCTGGCTGTATTTGTATTTTGCTGTTGGCTTCCGGTAAGTAAATAGAAGTTAATGTCAGTTGAGGTCCCCTGTATCTAGGAGATTAGGTTGCGTGTAGATTAACAAGTTCCTGTCTGATGCAGGAGACACTGCACAATCATAAAGGAAATGAGAAAGAGAGTGATGATGTATATGATGCATTAGAAGCCACAACACACAAGCCCCAGACAAATGGAACAGACAAGAATTCCACAATTTCTAAGCCAAGTCTACTGAAAAATTGGCCATTAATGTCCTCAATCATTGCATACTGTGTTTTCCAACTTCATGACATGGCTTATTCAGAGGTAATTTCAGACTAAGTTCCAGCTATGTTATTGACCTGGATATATTCTTTTTCTTCTCTGCTATGTTCAATGTTCTTTCTTAAACAATGCTGTACTTACTAACATATTCTTCAGATTTTCTCATTATGGGCTGTTAGTCCCAGAAGAAACGGAGGGTTAAGTTATACAACTGCAGATGTTGGTGAAGTTCTTGCACTCTCAGGTAGGAATAATCAGTTTCATACTTTTACTGGGAATTCTGTTGCATCAAAGATGGTTCATTCTAGCTCTTTAAGCATATGTCATAGCTTTTGATGCCATGAAGCTAAACTAAAACTCAAGCAGAAGCATTGAGGATGCATTTAAATACTTTGGCAACCAGCCTGAGGACGTTGTTCGAGTCTAATCGGGTCCGAATATGGTCAAATAAAGTTTAGGCGGCTAACATTGGGTTTATCATACCCAAATTCTTATTATTGGTCGAGTCCAAAAAAATTTATCAAGCTCGAGTTTGATCAAGTCAGACTTGCCTGCTGATTTCAAGTCCAGTTTTTTGCCATCTCTAACTGTGAATACATGTGTTTCCATCAAATATCACAAGCTAAAGCTAATTTTCATTTTCTTCCTGATTGGCATGCATCTACCAGGTCTTGGACTGCTTCTCTTTCAGCTATTTGTCTACCCTGTTGTTGAGAGAAATGTGGGGCCTGTGATGATATCAAGAGTAGGAGCAGTAAGTTCTTAAATCAACTCGCATAGATTTTCTTGTCTTTGAACTGATATATTGGTATAATCTTTTTCTTCTTCTTTACTTGAAGGTCATTACCATTCCACTGCTGTCTAGTTACACATTTATAGCAATGCTAAAAGGCCTTAGTCTCACTCTAGTTCTTGATTCTGCATCTATACTGAAGAATGCCCTCTCTGTAAGTACCTGATTCAACTGAGAAGTTCTTCTCCTTTTTGTGCCACTCAGTTTATAACATAATGTCCTAATTGTGTTTATGAGAACTATACTTATGTTTATGATTCTCTCAATTATGCAGGTATCAATCACGACAGGATTGTTCCTTCTCCAGAATAGAGCTGTGGTACTCTCAATGTTTCTGATGTTTCTGTACTCATATCAGGTTTTCTAATTTCTAAATGTTTTGGTTTGCCTGAAAAATGGTAGAAACAAGAACAAAGAGGAGCTGCAAATGGGATTTCAATGACAGGTCAGTCCCTGTTCAAAGCATTTGGACCAGCTGCAGGTGGCGCTTTGTAAGTATCAGCAAGTTGATTACATGTTTTTATCCTGTGAGATTCATAGTTTCTGGTCTGTACCAACCAATTTAGAAGTTTTTCCTGAGAATCATAAACAACTTGATTAGATCTTTCCTGAGATGAGTTCATTCAATCATTGCATGTGCACCATATTCTCAGTCTATAATTTGCTCAAATTGTTTCCTTAGTTGACTGTTCTTAAATGTGTTTTACAGCTTTTCATGGGCACAAAAGCGACAGGATGCTTCATTTCTTCCAGGTAGAGAGCATTCTAAGTACCAGAGTAAAATTTGACTTCTTATCAGGATCCTTAGATGCTTTATCTTATTCATTCTTGCTGAATGAAGACTGTAACTCGTAATCTTACAGTCCTCCATTGTTGTTTAGAGGAGCTGTGAAGAGTTCTTATTCTCTTTGTTTTGCAGGTGATCAGATGGTGTTCTTCATCCTGAATGTGATTGAGGTGATTGGTCTGCTGATGACCTTTAAGCCATTTCTAGCTCTACCCGACGAGAACATTTCATAGCTCAATCCTCAGTTGAATTCCAGGAAGTGTTGTCCTGATTTCGTTGTTGTATCACAATTCAGAAAGATACGGACTACAACTCTGACAAGCAATTCCTGATGATAGGAAGAGAAAATCCTTGCAACTTTAACCAATTCCTAAACCATTACTATTGATTTCTTGATGATTCCAACAGTTAGTTAAGCTAATCTTATTAGTTAGTGATAAAACTGCGTACTTTTAAACCTCTTCAGATCTCATATCTTGGCGAGATTTTCTGGAGATGTTGTTGTTATTGTTGTTTATAGATGCTAAAATGTGTCGTTGACAGATAATTATCTGAGAGTTTATCTGAAAGGCTTAATAAGGTAAGTTTTGACATTGTTTAAACCTTCAATAGAAGAGATTTAAACCTTTGGTGTCTTCTTTTATGACTAATGACTCTAAAACTATGCTTACTCCACTTTCTTGAAATGAGTTTTTGAATTTCAGATGAGGTTTGGAACAATGCCCCTAAATTTAAAAGTCAACCAATTCAAATTTTATTCACTAATTATAAACTATATGTCAATATTTTCACTAAAATAATATTTTCATATAATTATCTAAAATAATATCACTCTAATTTATACATTTTAAAAAAGATGATCAAAACGACATTATTTTGCAATGTGTTGAACTTAAGCAAGTTTTGCATTGAAATAAAATGGTGTGGTGAAAAAGTCTTTGACCTAATTTGTAGAGATGTTAATAGGTCAAGCTGAGCTGAACCAGAAGCAGGGCCATGATGGCCTGTGGCCTGACGGGCTTGAATGGGTCAGCTCGTGACCTAACTTGACATATATTGATAGAAAAACTTCAAAACGATGTGTTTTTGAAGCACCGGTCGGTCAGGCTTGTGGCTCGCCCACCTTGGCCCATGACTAGCATGTGGCACGGTCAACTCGGGCCAAGCAGGTTTTGACATCTTTACTAATTTGACTCATTTTGTTATCAAACCGACTTAAAATTGATAAAATTTTAAGTCACTTATAAGTTTAAAAAATGGATGGTTTAGGTTCAATCCAAAAACCGAAAATTTTAAACAAATAGGTCTTATTTTGAATTTTTTTAAATTAAAAAATATATTTAATCAGCTTCAAATATACTTTGGCAATCCAAACTCAATCAAACTCGAGCTCAAGTCTAGAGTCTCAAGTTTGATCAAACTTTGGGTTAGCTCTGAACCAAACACAAATTTTCTCATGCTTGAGTTTAGTCCGATTGGTTGCTAATTAGGGATGACAAGGGATCCAAGCCCGAATTTGATCGAGCTCAAGGCAACCTAATCCTAGCTTGACTCAATTTTAAATAAAAAATAGAAAATAAAGCCAATTTTTGCAAAATGACGTCATTTTTTGCAATAATGTCAGGCCAAGCTTGGCCTAGATAGATCAAGCCTTAGACTGACTAGAGACATCAATTTTAGCCTGAGCCCAATTTTGACTCAAGTTGACAAGGTTATAGGCTAAAATAGTTCGGTCCGACCAGGCTACGAAATAACAAAAACGACGTCATTTTATAACTTTTTAAAAAAAAGGATGGATTTGACCGACTTAGCCCATCCGTGACCCATTCAGCCATGGGCTGACCTGCGGGCCATCTAATGCTCATGGCTCGGCCCGATCTAATCTGACTCATTGACATCCCTAAAACCGACCCAAGGTCTGATTTCTTAAAAAATCAGGCCCGATGTTTAGTCAACCAAGGCCACAGCGTGTTAATCGAGGACTGGGCAAAGCAGGCCAGGCTTAAATGCTATCCGTTTTGCCAATCTTAAACGTTCATGTCATATTCACGCGTATGAAGATGTCAGAAACGATTGAAAGTGGCAACAGAACAACAGGAAAAAAAGGAGGAAATAATTCAGAATATAACATTTGGGCTTCTGATGATGAAATCAAAACGTTCCGTTACAATGGACAGTGATCTGTAGAGGGCAAATTTTGTTTTAGTGTTAACAAAAAGAGATTCGGTAGAGAAAGTTTGTGATGAGAAGAGAAAATGGCAAACCCTAGGAGGAGCAGTAGTAGTAGCTTAGATAATCCATTTCAGGTCCAAAACCTCTCAGCTCTCTCGTCTGTCAAGCACTTCTTGAGGAAGCCCCATGCTTTCCCTTTGTTGCTCGGTTTATTACTTTTCCTGACTTGGGTCTCTCTCAGGCTTCAACACTCTTCAAAGCTCTCATCTTCTGGTTCACTTTATAGACTCCAAGAGGGCAATTGGAGCAAAGAAAAAGACTTGATGGCCAATTTGATCAAATTCCCATCTGGGTCTTCCGCTTCTCCTATCACTAAGGACAACCGTGGCTGGCTTCTCAATCCTGTCTCACTTGCCCTCGAATATGGCATTAAAGGTCACTTCTTCTTTTTTTTCATGTTTAAAGGTTTAGCAATTGTTTTGGATCTTGGATTTGGGTTGATTCCTTTGATATGATTGCTTAAAGGCGACTTCGTTGTCCGTCTCCTGAATTTTCCATCTTTTAAACGAATCTTAATGAGTTGGGAATTGGGGCTTGGGTACTGTGTTCATTGGTATTTTCTTTTGTGACCTTCTGAGTAAGATTTTGGTTAGTATTGCGCAAAAGAAGGAATCCTTGAGTTAACTTTGGAGCTATTTGATGTCTATGTTCATATATCTTGGTTTATGTACAGGCGGGGCAATGTCTTGTTCTTCAGTTCATGTTGGTGAAATACGACCTGGTGCTGTGAGGGGAAATCACAGGCACCATGATTGTAACGAGACGTTTGTCATTTGGGGTGCCGAAACGTTATTTAGGGTATACTCTCTGTTCCTTTATTTAGGACAATGTTCTTACTTCTAAATATTGCCCAAAAAAAAAAAAACCTGTCAGAAGTTCAAAAGTCGAATTATATGCCTAATAGTTTCATATAGATGTTTGATGTTCAATTGTTTGGAATAGCTTCAGCAATTCGCCATGAAAACTGCTTCTTTTTTGAGTTGCAAAGGTTTTTCCTTTGATCTTTATAGCTAGCTGGCTTTCTTGCTATTAGAAATTATCTTTTGGTCACAGTTTCAGATAACATTGATTCCTGTGGTACAGAGAATCCTCTGTATCAAAATGTGCCAGGAAACAGTCCCTGTGCTTCAGTTTTGAGCAAACTTGCTAAAGTTTACACTGTTCTTCTATTTCCTGACATGCATTGCTTTTCTACATTTCAACCCACTTTCTGTTAAAAGGTAGACTGATGTTCAATGATGCCAATGCCCCTAAAGATGCATAAAAATAAGAGTTTTTTATTTTGAACTTCTGACAATCGGACTGAGGCTGAATAAATTTAAGATTTTGAAATGAAAACGACCCAGTTATTGGTTACAGATTGAGATTCTTGACATTCTTGTGCAACTTTTCTACGCTCATTTCATGTAATTGATGAATTGCAGCTGGAGAACAATCAAATAGTTGATACAGGTTATGCAGAAGTTACCATTGGTGCAGATGAAGTTGCTGTTGCAGCTAGTCCAAGTGGAACAGCCCATGCTTTAGTGAATGTGGATTCTGTACATACTACATTCTTTATTGGATGCCAAGATAGTTTGATCAATTATAGCAGTTCAACTACTGATTTTAAAGTCTGGAAAGATTTTTGAGTCAGCTTTCCTTTTTCTTTACGTATATATATATGTAACTTGTTCTTACATCTATTGTCTTCTCTCCTTATTTATGCTTGAAATGTTAATGCTAGACATTCTATAGGATCAAGAAAGTTCATAAGATTGCAATTTACAGTTTGTGTACATAGAACTTGGCAATTTCCATGGCCTTTTGGTTCCTGTGAAGCAAACGGTAAATCTTTACTGCTTAATACAAGTTGACTTTATATTAGACAATGATATGATCATCCCAGTTTAAAGTGTTGCTTACAGCAAATGAGAAAGGTATAACAGATGAACCTTTCTCGTGTTGAAACAGTGACTTGCAATACTCCTATTGGGCTGGTCTGGTCCTAAGTCACTTGGGCTAAACCAAGCCCCACAGCTGCAGTTAGGGAAGCAAAGAGCCTGTTAAGCCAATGAAGTCTCTGCTTTTATTATCTGCTACCACAAGTAAGAAATCCTGATGAAGGTTCCGACTAATATTTAAGTGAAACAAGTAGCTTTAATGTGAAAGGATCTCATATTCCTGATCCAAAGTGCAGACACATCTTAAAAAAGTCATATTGTTATCTGTTTCTTTGCTCTAAAGGCAATCTCTGTAGGCTTACAGAACTTGGAAGCCATTGTTAGAACTTAGAAGGCAGTTTGGTAATACACAGTTGCTATGATGTGACCATGGTTGCAAGAGAATAGCAAAGTTTATGACTTATGATTGTTCCACACGTCTGCAACATCCACCTAATTTTTACTTGCAAACTGATAGTTATAAGCTGCAAGAGAATATCCAAGTTTATGACTGTTGATTGTTCCACACGTCTGCAACGTCCACCTAATTTTTACTTGCAATCAGATAGTTATATTCAATGTTTTGAAAATCGGATCGAACTGGTTGGTCGGACCGAAAAACTGGTAACCCAGAGTATGAAACGATTTGGTTTAGCCTGTATTTTTTTGTGAGTGATTAGCCTATTCATTTTACGATCGGACTGGTAAAAATCGTTGAACCAGTGAAAGAAAGAACCGGTCGGTCCATTTAAAATATCTTAATTTTGATGATTTCCTTGAATGAATATTATGATTAGTGATCTTTTTTTTTAATCTTTTTGATGAAATATGACTAGTGAGCTTTATTATCTTATTTTGTGTTGTGTTGGTGAACTTAAAATTTTTTTGTATATTTTGAAGTTTAAAGGTTTAAGTTAAGTTTACAATTAGATAAATAATTAAATAATATATTTAAAATTATCTTTTATATATAATATATAAAATAAAAATATATATATTTATTAATCACCGGTTCGATCACGGTTGAATTCCGGTTGAACCATTAACCCTTGAATCAGTTGTTTCTTCGGTTCAATCATCGGTCCGGTTTTTCAAATTGGTTATAATAGTTATAATATTAAAAAACATAATTTTTTAAATAATATTTTTATTTGACAATCATAACTACTGAAATTCACTAATTTAAGAGAAGCTATTGTGTTGTGGATGCCTTCGTTCGGAGAGTTTATACCAGAAAAGGAGGACAGCGTCAGAGTTGATGTTCTTTTATTTTCGGTTTAGTGTTCCTATTCCATAGGTAGTTTAGTGATATAGGTCTTCTATTATTATAATAAGACTGATCCTTATTCAAAGGAACAACATAGTTAGGTATTCGACAGATAAAAGACTCCTATTTATGTAATAAGACTGATCCTTATTTAAGAGGACAGAAGCAAAATAAAATAACAGTTCAGAGTTTAATCAAAACAGAGATTGGAGCTCTCTCTCATCGAGCTCTAAGGTGTCAATCTCCCTTGAATGAGTCTGAAATTATGTTCAAAATAGGTCGACAAAAGAATCGTAACAAAGGGAAGAGAGTGGAGTTTGATTTTCCGATCAATCGCCCGATAACTCGATCCTATTCTCAGAGACATAACATGTTGTTGGAAACAACAAACAGATTAACAACTCACATATGGATGAGAAATATTCACTTTGTTGCTATCAAGTAAATTTGGAAAATATAAGGTAAAGTCGCAAAATTTTCTTATAAATTATATTTATTTCAATGAATATTTTTATTTTTTAACAAAAACATTAAAAACTTTCGGTAAAAATTCTGTTGACACGCGAGATCTTGGAAGGACTAATATTTTTATTTTTTTTAGTTATTTTAAAATTGCGATAATAGAAAATATTAAAATAACCTTTTACTAAATTTCTACCCATTTATTTTCACTTAATACTATTAAAATTGGGTGGAGAAGTTTTACAAATTCTATTAAATATATTAATAGTCAGTCAAAAACTTAAATTTTCTCAAAAATTTAAAATAATAAAAATATTTTTTAAAATAAATGAAATTGCGTCGAGCAATTTTTTAACTTGAAATATAATTCAAAACAAAATTTTAATGCATCTAAAATTTACTCATAACGTGTGAACAAGCAAGAAGATGGTAAGAACTTCGAGACTTGTAGACTGAAATATGACAGGAACCTGAAACGTGTTTTATTATTATTATGTCGTTGTTATGTGATGGGTGTATGTATCGTATAAGAAACCGATCAACATTGCTTGAAAGTCAACTAATGTGATGTACGTAGAAAGATTACTTGAACACGAATGGAAGCGGAGAAGCACACAAAACATTCATACATAAACTGAAGCAATCGATCTTGAGAACAGCAAACACCTGAGGAGATTCAGTTCTTGCTTCTGAGCTGGAATTTTGATTCAAAATGGAGAAGGGAAAGAAGAGGATGGCTGTTTTGGTGGGTTGCAACTATCCCAACACAAGAAATGAGTTGCATGGGTGCATAAACGATGTGTTAGCCATGAGAGACATGCTTGTGGAACGGTTTGGGTTCGATCCTGCCAACATTGAGCTCCTGACAGATGCACCAGGGTCGTCTGTCTTGCCTACAGGTTCCAATATCAGGAATGCGCTTAGTCAGATGATTGATCAGGCTGAAGATGGTGATGTTCTTTACTTCCATTATAGCGGACATGGAACCAGAATTCCTTCCATGAAGCCTGGACATCGGTCCAGGCAGGATGAGGCTATTGTTCCCTGTGATTTTAATCTCATTACAGGTTAGTGACACCTCCTTCGCCAGGAATTACATGGACTATTGTCCTGAAAGTAACTGAATGAAGCTTTATTGTTTATAAATTAATGCAGATGTGGACTTCAGGCGTCTAGTGAACCGCCTGCCAAAGGGAGCGATTTTCACAGTCCTGTCAGATTCGTGTCACAGTGGTGGCCTGATTGACAATGAAAAAGAACAAATTGGACCCTCAGGAGCCATAACCAATCCCACAGTTCCTTCTCAGCACAGGCCAAAAACTATATCATTTGAATCTATTATGCAACACCTTTCATCACTGACACATATAACCACATCTGATATTGGGACTCACTTGCTAGAGTGCTTTGGGGAAGATTCCAGCCTCAAATTCAGGATACCACGCCTGGAAATGGACTTGTTTGAATCTGTCGGGAAGGACGAAGGAATTCTGCTAAGTGGATGTCAAGCTGATGAGACTTCTGCTGATATGACTCCAGTCGAGGCCGGTGGTAAAGCATATGGAGCATTCAGTAATGCAGTGCAAACGGTACTAAAAAAGCATCCAGGGAACTTGAGTAACAAAGAGATTGTTGTGATGGCTAGGAAAATCTTACAAGATCAGGGATTTCAGCAACACCCTTGCCTGTATTGCAGTGACGAGAATGCTGAAGCTACTTTTCTGTTGCAACCTGACAACTAAACTGCTTTTAACCAGTCCAAAGTTTGGTGCTTGTTGATTGTTGTGACAAATTTTAATAAAAATGGCATGTAAAGATTGCTAATGTCTTATTTTCTGATCAAGATCATTGACAGATGCAAGCTAATGTCTCATTTTCTGATCAAGATCATTGACAGATACAAGTGATGTTCTTGCATTAACTGATATTACTGGAAAAATATGAAAGTTTTCATTGATCTAATATGGAGGACCTATTGGTTTATTCTTTAGCAGTGTAAGGCCAATTAGGGATTGGTTCAAATGGCTTAGCAGATTTGATCCAACAATAACATCAGGAGTTTCAGATCTTAAGAACAAGAAGAGATATTCCATGACTTTTCTTAGGTACATTATTCAAATAAATTAGAACTAAAGTCCATGAATTCCTTGTCTGTGGAATGGAAAAAATCGGTTCAAGGAGTAAAACCTGACGCAAGCATCTGATGAACTGATGGGCTAACTTATATGGGCTCGCTCAACTTCAGGATAATTAGCTGTATAAGGTTCAAACATCAAGAGTGACAGAAACAGCTCGGCCCTATCCGAACTCTATCACAAAACGATACCGTTCCACAAAAATAATCTAGAATGGCAATATCTCAGCGTTAAACTTTAAAAAGATAAGTACTTTCGGAGAATTCCCTCATTCTTAAAATTTTCGAAAAAACTTCTTTAGTTTTTAATTTTTTAGAAAAATATCTTCTCTTAAAATTTTGTTAAAAATAATGACGAAATACACGCAATATAAACATTAGATATATTAACAAAATATTTTTTTACATGACGATTCAACCTAATTGTTAAACTCGAAATAAATTAATTAAATATAACTTATATTAATAATTTATTATAATTAAATTAAATTATTAATTTAAGTTAAAATTAATTAGTTCGGATCGAGTTAAGAACTGAGTTGGATTATTATATTAGTAACATTTGACTAGTTCACATTTGATATTCATACTGCAATATTTCATCTAAGAGAAAAGTTTTTCCTAAAAATTTAAAACTGAAAGAAAAATTTTAAAACATTTTAAAGATCAAAGACTTTTTTCTAAGATTTCTTAACATAGAAAGCAAGCCTATGTCTTTTATCCTTAAAACACTGAAAACTAGGCTTGACAATATTTAGGCCCCAACCTAGGTCTTTTTTCAAAAATTCAAACCTTAAGATGGATTCGAGTTTAATAAGAAAAATGATATTATTTTTTACTTTTTAATTTAAAAAATTTAAAAAACAGACTAGATTGGACCGAGTGGACTCAGGCTCGGATTGTCTTGGCCTGGTTAGGCTCAATCGGGCCTCAGATTCAACCCATTGCCATTCCTACTTAAAACCAAGTTGCTTTAAGAAATTTTCCTAAAATGTCATTTTAAATGAATTGACCCACTCAATTCAAAAACAATTTGAACTTCAAGTTGCAAGTTAAGAAAGTTAGATTATGTCCAACCCATTGTTAATCATTA
>JAOTIZ010000201.1:1532523-1549719 GCA_027123425.1 Erythroxylum panamense
TTAAATTAAAATTGTAATTATTATTTATTATTATAATTTTTTGAGACAAAATTATAATATAATAATAAACTATTTTGTAAATTTAAAAAAAAATTAAAATTTATTTATAAAATTTAAAAATTTACTAAAAATATTACTCGATATTAATCGGTATCGAACTATCGATGTAATATTGTAAGAAAATCTAATCCTGTAATAAATGCTTTTCGATAACATTTTTAATAGCCATTTCTCGCTCTGCCTCCCTCTTATTTACTATTTTCGTGCTTCTGTCTCTTTCGCTCCTCGAGTTTGTTTTCTCGTTTGCCTTCGTGTTTTTTGGTTTCATTTTCTTGGTTGTTTTATAGCTTGAGAGAAACCAAAGATCTGTTCTTGATTGATTGAATGTACAGATAAACAAACCAGCAACTGTAGCATTCAAAGAAGAAACAAATATGGCCGATCAACTCACCGATGACCAGATCTCCGAGTTCAAGGAAGCTTTTAGCTTGTTCGATAAGGATGGCGATGGTTCGTTCCCTTCTTTCATTTTCTCTCTCTCTATATATATATATATTATGTACATAAACACACAGGCATGCGCGTATGTATCTGTGTATGTTCCTTATGATACTGTATACCACTCCTAGATTCGACTTTTGCGTTTTCCTTTGGCTTATAAGTATTTTAAAGGTTATTTACGATGTTGGTTCTACTCCTTTTGTCTTGTTAGAAGAAAAAGGAGAAAAAGATCTGGTCTTTATTAGTCAAATGACTTGATTTTTAGCATTTCGGTCGTGTTTATGTAGAAGCTAGAATTTTGTGAAGAGGGTACGGTGCAGCTCTATGTTTTATTGAGGTTTTCCCAATTTGCGTTTTGGGTTATAAGGGGATTCGATGGTAGTTTGTACTTTCCTGTTTTGTAGTCAAATTTTATTTTTCCTGCATATCTATGTTCGTATGTGTGAGGGATATAAGTATGGTGTCAAATAGTATATAAAGTATAAAGGTTTGTTGAGATCTTAAATTCTATGAGTGGGCAGCATTTAATGCATATGAATCGTGCTCTTTTGCATGTAAAGTTTTTGTGCTTTGAGTACCATTTCATGTTATTGCATCATCATAAGCAGTTGATGATACAAATTTGGATCCTTTTTTATTCTTACTCAACAAATCAATTGCTTTCCTCTCCGGGTAATCACAATGTCTATATGATGTTGTCTGGATTATCTGTTTCCTGTTCGTGTGTTTTCTGACGCAGATGTGGTCTTTTTCTAGGATTTCTATTGATATTCAACGTATTGTGGTCGTTTAGGTTGCATATGTGGATATATGGTGATTTTTTGATATGTTCTGTTGTTGCTTGGATGCTAAATTTGATGAGGAGTGTTACTGAGCAATCTAGATCGAATAAGGTAGTTCGACAAAATCCATGATTGTTTCTACTTTAGGAGTAGGATTATGTTATACGGATAGCTTCGTTTATTTCTTTAATTCCTGCTGGACGGTAGTTTCTACTCTGTTTTGATGATCTGCATGTGGTTAACTCTTCAAGAAGCTTAAATAAGCTTGTTTGACATGCAGGTTGTATCACCACCAAAGAGCTTGGAACTGTGATGAGATCACTTGGCCAGAACCCCACCGAGGCAGAGCTGCAAGACATGATTAACGAGGTGGATGCTGATGGTAATGGAACAATCGATTTCCCTGAATTCCTCAACCTCATGGCCAGGAAGATGAAGGATACTGACTCCGAGGAGGAGCTGAAAGAGGCATTCAGAGTTTTTGACAAGGATCAGAATGGTTTCATCTCTGCTGCTGAGCTTCGCCATGTTATGACAAACCTTGGCGAGAAGCTCACGGATGAAGAAGTCGATGAAATGATAAGGGAGGCTGATGTTGATGGAGATGGTCAGATAAACTATGAGGAATTTGTGAAAGTTATGATGGCCAAGTGATTCTCTCCATCTCTATAAAAAATTTAGAAACAAATATTAAGAGGAGAATGTTGTTGATTAATGTTATGACTCTAGTTCCCTTTAACATTTTTCCTTTCCATGTTTTTAAACCAAGCTTTTAAATGGTAGTAGCTGGTGGGTGGTATGGTGATGGTATCTGTTCTGATGGTGGTGGGAATGTACTGTATGACCTTTATTGTGTCTTGTGAAACTTGAAAATGTCTTCGTCAGCTATGCAATCAAACTTTGAACGATATCGAGGATAATCTCCAGAAAAGGTCCTACCTGTGCAACGAATTTCATATGTTCTGACAAAAGCATGATTGAAAGTGAAAGTTGATTTGTATATCAAGACTTTAATCTGTTTAACAGCTCTTCGGCGATAAGTGTAACTTTCGCTATCAAACAGTAGCCTTATAGGATCAATAACAAGAGGATATCTTTCTCTACGTGGCGTCAAATAAAGAGATTATCAGTATCTAAAGTTGTAAGATTTTGGATGTTCTTTCTCTCTGCGCACAACAAGATCAAACACGTCCAATACAGGAAATTGATTGGCAAATTTGGACCTTTTCTTGATCTTCCATACATATAACTGATGCTCAACAGAGGAAAAGGAGTAAAGCTTGAGAAGCTAAGATATTTATATAAAAAATCTGCTGACTAAACTTTATATGTTAAAAGTTCCTGCAGCAGGGGATGAATTTTCACAGGGAAAACTTTCACAGGCAAGCTTCTCAAAACCAAATGGGACCAGCAGAAGAAGAATAGAAGGAGATTAGAATAAATGATCATTGATTAAGTTCAGTTGTCACCATGCTAATATTCCTTGCACAACATATCCCCATTTATCCAATCAATAAACAACAGATATTTGCCACAAATTCATGCCACTTGGTGGATTATAATCTCTTTAAGCTCTTTTTCCTTGCATCCATTTTCTTCTTGTCCACCATCATTTGTTTAGCTGGCCCACCTTCCTTCTTCTGGGTACTAGTCACCGGCAGTATTGGTATTGATCCAGTAACCACTAGCTCAGACATTGGTGCTACTGCAGTTGCTTGGTCCTGACTGTTACCTCCCTTAGTGGCTGCAGTAAATGGGGCCAATGGGGATGATAATGGCACCACCGCACTCTTCTGGTCATTACATGGAACCGAAGCATTACTGTGCTCAACATTGAGAGCCGTTGTTGACTCCGAGATAGCTCCTGACTTGAACTTTGGTTTTGGCTTAGCATGGATTCCAGTGTATAACCTGCACGTGAGTTTCAAAGCATTATAAAGAGTTAAAAGTACAGTTTTTCATTCTTACAGGAATAAGTTAGGATAAAATTTTATAATCTCTGTAAAGCTCCTCTTTTCTAACTTCTACTAGGATCAGTAGTCGCAAATGCAAGGACTCACACAGAAGAGAGAGAGAAGGTACTTTGAACCCTTTTCGGTCCTTAAGTACCCTTATTTGGCAAGAATTATAAACTCTCATTCTCCAGAACTTGATTCTTACAAGTGCCGTTACCTACCTTAGAACTGTTGGCATGACAACAAAAATTGCAATATAGTATCAACACTCAAATGCAATTATTAGTTTTTTTAAATAGTTATCTTAAGTATTGTCATCTACATCATGTGTAAGGTTCCACTGATACATTTCAACATAAAAAAAAATTGAAATTACGTATATTTGGCTTTACCTGGCATGCCGGGCATATTCATCATAATTTTCAAGCAGCATCTTGCCAGCCTGTTCATTCAAAGCTGACTCCGGAAATGGTTCAATCAGTAAGCACCTGACTACCTGTCATAAACAAGTTCAATGCCAGCACAAATTACTACTAAACAAATGCCAAAATAGCTTAAATTTCATCAAATTGGCAAATCAAGAAGCAGCTTCTGTCCCTTACAAAATAATAAAAATGTAAAAAGAGCTTACAATGAGGACATGTCGTAGCCCAAGACTTGGATTCCAATCCTTTTTTAATGTATTGACACATATCTCACCATTGGTTGCAATGTTTGGATGGAAAATCTTAGTCATGAAATACCCTGAATAGATAATGCCAAGGATTCAATAACTTGTAAGTAAATTATAATGAAACTTAAAACATTTAAGGCATCATCAAAATGAACAATGCATGATTTTAGAGCAGCCCACCACTCTTTATGACTCTGCATTTGAACCAAGCTCATGACAAATAGATGACAAAAATTTCAAAGTGAGAGCAATTAATACTGGGATCCAGCCACAAACCTTTAGGGGGAGAATGAGGGAAGTCACGAGACAGCAACAGCTTCATGCGGAACAAACCATTTTCATATGGAGTACCAGCTGCAAGTCCGGGAATCTTATGTGAGGGGAAATCTTATAGAGAAAAATCTAGAAAAGTTTCATATATAATAGAATGAAAGGATGTCCTGCCTGGGCCTTCAATATCAGCATATATCGTTGAAAAGTCATCATCATTCACTCCAACTTTAATGCCTTCAGGTGGGGATTCATCAAGATTCTTCAATTCCTTTGCAAGCTGCTTTATTACATTGGGTGGAAGATTTTCGTTTGTTGCCTTAAAGGACAAACATTGTGAAAAGTTGTAAGATGTGCGATCAAACAGTGAACAGTTGGAAGTTCATATGGTCATATGCATAATGTTAAGCATTGAGTGACGTTCTTCAGCCTTGAAATGCAAAATGCTCATCCTAAATCTTAAATGCTTCCAATGTATATCTATCCGAGCTTTTCGTTGTCATGTTGGTCAGTTTGAATTCCTAAAAGCACTTCCGTAATGCAAAATTTATTCAAATTACACAGAAAAACCTGACTTTCCAATCACATCACATTATGGACATGGGATTACAGTCATTTTATTTCTTAGCAAGATCTTAATATACCATAACATTTCTTAGCTAACAATTATCAACAGCTAATTTCTCAATCCTTGATCACCTTGACAAGGCATTTAACTTCAACCGAATAAATTAAGATAGATGCAGAGACAAAGAAGGAGAGAGAGGGAATCACACAAGTGAAGATGGATTACCATATCCACAAAAAGAAGGAATTAGCGAAAAAATGTTGTTGCTTTTATTGTTGAGAAATCAGAACTTATTGGTGGTCTGTCACAATCTTCTCTAAACTTGCTGCTGGAGAGGAATGAATCAATAAAGCCCCTACGAAAATGGCCACTAAAAGATATCAGAAATCACTTAATAAATATAGTGATTGCAGCATCTGTGCAATTGATTATTTCAAAAAATTAAATGTAGCATGCAATGAAGTTGAAAAAAAAAATTGAGAAGATCAGAATTGAAACAAATAATCAGAATTCGGATGTTTCAAAATATCAATCCAAGTCAAAGGGTATCATGATCCAGTATATCTACAATATCCAGAAAAAGACCACTCTCAACAGATAGACAGCGAAAGTGTAAAAGGCTAACAACTCTGATGCCTCTAAACACAAATTATGATTAGGTTCTTGAAGGAAGTCAAAACAACGAAAACAAGAGGTTACTTTGCTTCATCTAACATTCTTAACTTCAGATGTAGAAACACCACACAAAAGCTACTAATATTCACACAGGCTAACATTCATCTCTACATTTTGGCTTGACTTAGCTCCCACAGCACAAATGTGAAGATAGTGATTAATGTACTTCTGCTACCAAGTCCAAGTGAAAACCTAAAATAAGCACAATACTTAATACTGGAGAGTTTTGAAACGAGCAAATCCGAGTACAATTTATGAGTCGATGTTAGCGGAAGACATGAAAGAGAAAATTCACTCCTGATGCAACAACATGGTAATAACAGAAAGTCCACCCAACCCTTTCAGAGTGAAATGTGCTCTTAACTTATGTCAAAGAATTGGGTTTCAGTGTTCCCACCATTTCTTTCCTGAACCAATCTTTCCCTTCATAAAACTGTTAAACATTTTAAAGCCTAAGGCATTATCACTCGAAGCTCAATTTCTGCCAACTTTTGATAGAACTCCAAACAGTATTTCACAATATTTGGTATATTAAATATGCATTTTAGTGTTCTTCACTCTATAAAGGAGTTACAGCAGTCATGAATGACATGCAGCTTCTGCGGCTCAATATCTACATAAAATTTATAAGCAGTTAAATTTTGGGGAATGCCAGTAACAACAAATACTTATACACGTAGGAAATGTTTTAACAGCAATATTCACAAACTTATGTAACTATTTTGATTGTTTGATCAAAATATGAGATGATAAGCAGCAGGAATACACATTCTTCTACACTAAAGTAGAAAAAGAAAGAATAAGCAAAAGAGATTTACAATTATATACTTGAATTAAATTCAAGGAAGTGCAAACTGCATGCTGGTGTAAAGTTTTCAGGTTTTTCTAAGCTTAGAATTTGAACCGTTCTAAATTTACATATAGCCATCTAATAGTCAAAAAGTCAAAAGTTCTAACAATTTCTTATCTAGTTTCCCTCAATACCAAATCATCAAGATTCCACCTTTCATACACTAATTCTACCAAGTAGTCCAACTTCTTACAAACTCTTCCACCATATACGACAATTAGGAAGTACTTGCTTTATCAAGTTGGTAACCAAACAGAACGAAGTTTGTATCATACATTGTTTCAAACATTACCTATAAAGAGAAAAACAGGTCTGAAAATCAGATCCAAGTATCCATCAACTGTAACAACTCGCTGATACAGGTTCTAAGGCAATCCCAAAAGTCTTGAAACCATTGTCCAACAAAGAACCACAAGGAAATTTTTTTAAATGAAAAAAAAGAGACTATCAATAGAAACTATTGTTTTTTTTCGACTATAAGAAATAAAAACTATTCTTTGGACCTAATATAATAAATATCCAGCTAACTGGCACTTATCCACCAACAAAAACATGAAGAAGATCAACAAAGACAATCTCTAAACGCATAAACTCAACAAAGCAACCACACTGCCATTGATCATGAAGCTATGAAAAGAACCATAATTTCGGTTACAGAATACAAAATATGAAAAACCCTTTATACCAAATTCTGGCGAAAGCAAAACCCATAAAGTTCCCAAAACACAAGAGCCTAAAACTTCCAATTTTGTCAAAGAAAACAACAAAAGTCAGGCATCAAATAAACACCACCAATAATTAAAACAGATAGAAAAGAGAATCGAGTCAACAGAACATTTTTACAACCACATTACTTCTAAATGCATCAATCGACTGCTAAATAAAACCCCACCAAAATAAAAACAAAAAATCACAAGAAATAAGACGACCCAGATGAGAAAAAGACCTTATCTTTCTCTTCTTCTTCTTCTTCTCCACAGAAATGGAAGAAGAAACAAGACAGTAACGTAATTGCAATAATGCAAGAGATTATAATGCAACACCCACAAGCTCACTGAAAAGCGATCTCTTCTTGGAATGATTGATTAGCTGATTATGAGGAGAGAGATGTATGTTATTTTATTAGAAAAAAATGAAAAAATTTTAACTTTTTATTACAAATTTAAGAAATATTAATTTCATAACAATTTTGAATTTCGAACGACGTGTCGGAATCCTAAGTTCTCAGGATTTATAGACGTTGGGTGGATGGAGCTTCCACGCGTTCTTTTGGAGCGTGATATGCAACAGCCAATCAATACGCTCCGTTTAACTCGCCCTAGAAGCAAACGCGTGAAAAGGCATGAATGCTGACTGGGCCTACGTTGCCTCACACCTGTCAATCGCGTCTGTTACATTATTGCTTTTGATTTAAAAAAAAAAGGAGAAAAACTATCAGAACGTAATTGACGAAAAAAGCCCTCGGCTTTGGTTTTATTACATCAGGGTAGACCGCCTATGGTCTCGGTCCAACATGACCAACCATTTTTTGGTTTAAATTGAATAATTTCAACTCGATCTTAATCTAAAATGATGTTTGTTCTAATGTCATTTTGAATTTCACTCCAGTCGGATTGAATCAACTATTTTAAGTTTGACTTCGATTCAAAATTTAATTAATTAAAAAATTATATGAATGTAATTGGCAAAACAAGCTCTCGTATTCGGCTTTATTTATATATCGCTACTTCCAATAGAGTAGGGACGACAATGATAAAGCTAAACTGTCTATGGTCCTGGTTCCTGAGCTTGGCCAACCCGTTATTGGTTTGGATTGATTAATTTCAACCTAATCTCAATCTAAAATGATATTTGTGTTTATTGTCATTTTGAGATTCATTCAAGCTGGATCGAGTAGACTATTTTAAGTTTGATTTCGATTCAAATTTTTATTTGTTAACTTATATTTTATTTGAATTGGTTTGCAAACCACGAATGAAGAAACTTAAAGCAATCTCTTCTCCAATTCAAAATTTGAAAATTTTGAATTTTGATGAGCTTGGCCTTTTTTGGTTTGGATTGAATAATTTAAAGCTAACCTCAATCTAAAATGATTTTGTTTTAATGTAAGATCAGTCAAGTCAGATCAAGTTGACTATTTTAAGTTTGACTTTGATTCGAAATTTAATATAAGAATATAATTGACAAAGCAAGCCTCGTTAACTTATTGCATACTGCTGCCTCCAATGAATTACAAATGACAATGATCAGGCCGAACCATCTATGATCTTGATCTTTGAGCCTGACCAACCATTTTTTGGTTTGAATTGAATAATTTTAACTCAATCTCAATCTAAAATGATGTTTGTTTTTAATGTCATTTTAAGGATTACTCAAACCAAATCAAATGAACTATTTTAAGTTTCACTTCTTTCTAAAATTCAATTAATTTAGAAGAAAAAATATGAGAATGTAATCGATGAAACAAACCTTGTCTTTGGCTTGTTACATACCGCTGCCTCCGATGAAGTACAAATGACAATGATCAGGCCGAACAGCCTATGTTTCTGATTTTCCTATGTTTCTGATCTTTGAGCCTGGTCAATTATTTTTTGGTTTGGATTGAATAATTTCAACCCAAGCTCAATTAAATTGATGTTTGTTTTAATGTCATTTTAAGGATTACTCAAACCGAATCAAATGAGCTATTTTAAGTTTCAGTTCGATTTAAGATTCAATTAATTTAGAAAAAATTATAAGAATGTAATTAATGAAACAAACCTTGTCTATGGCTTATTACATACCGCTACCTTCAATGGATTACAAATGACAATGATCAGGCTTAATCACCTATAGTCCTAATCCCTAGCCAACCACTTTTTAGTTTAGATTTAATGATTTCAATTTGATCTCAATCTAATCTTTAGCCAGCTATTTTTAGCTCGGATTTAATAATTTCAACTTCGATTTGAAATTCATATACGAATAATAATGATTGTGAATTTATTGATAACAACTACATTAATCTTTCATATGTTTTTAATTAAACCGCTAAAGAGTCGATACCAATGTGAAAATTAATATAAAAATATAAAAATCACAAAATGGGTAAGACAAAGATTAAAAAATAAAATTGAAGGAAGGTGATGGATGAGAGGGGACGATAACGATGGCAAAACTGTAATTTGAGGGATAGAACATGGGCGAAATAGCAAAGTTCAAGGGTTAGGTGAGGTACTTTATCTTGTCGGAAGTAGAGCCCACTGTGTAAACTATTTTCATTTTTTTTACTTCCTTTTTCTTTTGGTAATTATAATATATATATGATATATGTATTAAAAAAACCTGCCGACCTCCAGCTTTGATTCGGTGACCGTTAAAAGTAGCCGTTGTTATTTGAATTTTCGATTTTCAATACCACTAATAATTTAATGAAAAGTTAATTATATTCTATTCTTATAATTTGATATTTTTAATTTTATAATTTTGATAATTATTATTTTATAATAATATAATAAAACATAAAATTTTAATACTACATTGTTTTAAGTAAAATTAAAAAAATTGAATGAAAACTAAATAATATCTTAGAGAATAGTGATATTTTTTTAATATAAAGATAAAAAATAAAAATCAAAGAAAATCTCTCAGCATATTAAACTCTTCAAAAAATGAAAAATTATAAGTTTAGGAATCTTGAAATATTTAAATCTTTAAAGAATCCTAAAAATCAAATCGACTCAATCAACTTAATAGTAAAAATTTTGAACTAATCAACTTTTCGGTTTAATTTAATTTAATATTATTAATTAATAAAAATTGATCAGTTTATTAATCAATCGGTCAGTTTTCATAAACTAATAAGTTTTTAGAAAGCTAAAATAAACAGATTAATTTTTATTTAACAGTCCATTTAAATTTTATGATGAATAAGTGTAATATTTTTCAATTATTTTTAAAATTTTTAAAATTTATTCAATATTTAACTGATTTTATGATGATCTGATACTGGTTAAACTGTTTAAACCTTAACTTTTTTAGTAGATTGTTGATGTAATTACGAAAAGTTGTTATTTATAATTAGTAAAAACAAAGCATGGATGTGGGATTATTATGTAAGCTTTTTAAGTGGTTAGTGTGTTTTTCTCAATCATTGGAGCATATACCTAACAAAAGCAACATATAGTCTACCTACCTAATGAACAAACAAACAACATATTCCTCCACCAAAGTGGACATAGCTCAAGTTGATAGAGTTGCATACTCTTTTCCTTCTTTGATCTTTCTATTTCTATTAAATATAAAGATACCTACTTTGTGATGGTTTGGATTTTCCTTCATCTTAGTACATTAAGAGCAAAAATTAGGTTAGACTGGGCTTGCTGTCTAGAGCTAGGCAGGAGCCCTAATAAAGGCAACCTATGCTAGAGTTTGATCCGATTTATTGACATCCGTAACTTTAAGCATGACAACGAATTAGGTCGAGTCAGGTTCACCCAAGCATGAACCTAACATAAAATTTTATTTTCAAGCGTAAGCTCGCTTGAAGTATGATCAAATGAGCCTTCAAGTGTGATTAAATTTATTTTGTTAATATTAAAATTTAAAATAATATTATTTTAATGAAAATTTTAAACTTTAGGCTGAACTGAATTAGACAATTCGAGTTGGAATCCCAAAATTAAAAAAAAAAACAAGGTGAACACAAATTTTGACTAACTCAGAGCTAGACCTCCATTAATTTCATATTAGATAAAGTTAGGCCTCGGTGAACGAAATCAAATATTTTGTACTTATAAGCTTGTGCTAACCCTGTTTCAGACAATTTTATTCACACAAATATGTAGGACTTAAAAAAAATTACGAATAAGATCGTGTGGAACAGAGTTGACACAAGATTATGGTTATAGAGTATCCTGTGCCCGTTGAAGTAAGCTCTTTTTGCCATCTCTAATTAACTCGGACCGGATCCACTTACTTTTAGGCAGGCCGGCCTATATTGTCAAGCCCAGTCAACTTGTACACTAGGAACTGAAGGTGAAAATTGGTGTGTGGTTAAGTGCGTGCGGACTATGAAGCTGCACGTGGTGTGGGTGTGGTAGGTAACAAGAACCCCCGAGGAAACGAAAAGCTGTTAGGTTGTGCGGTCTTTAAATGCTATGGGTTAGGTACCAAGAACTGCCACACACTTTACTTAAAAAAGCTCCATCAAAGCTGCTGCTGATCATCCGGTGGACCATTGCCTGAGCTCGGAGGAGAGATGGCAGATGAAGCACAAGCTCAAGCTCAAGCTCAACCTCAGAGTGAAAGGAGGAAGATGAAGATACTCTGCCTCCATGGGTTCAGAACCAGTGGAAGTTTTCTGAAGAAGCAAATTAGCAAGTGGGATCCTTCTATTTTTGCTCATTTTGACATGGTAAGTCAACACACTTTCATTTGTTTTTAGTTTATAAATAATAGGAAATGCTTGGACCAATTAAGAACAAGATTATATACTATTTGAAATTATAAGATTACATACGATACAAAATTTTTAAATCCCGTGTATCAGTTACATTTTTATTAAATTGTTGTTGTCGTTATTGTTGTAAATAATTACAAAACATAATCGGCTCAAAATTTACAGGCTTGACTGAGTTAATTAGGTTTAGATTAGGTTCAAATTTTTTTATTTTCAAAATTTCAAAACTTGGATTAAGCTTGAATTCGGATTACTTGGTCTCACTATGACCAAAACTTGAAAATTTAATTGAAACATCAGTTTAAGTAAAAACAACGTCGTTCTAACTTTTAATTTTTTTTAGAAATGTATTTAGCAAATTTAAATAGGCTTTGGGTTGTCTAAGCCCAATCAAAGTTCAGATTTAGGCCTAAAGTTTTAAACCTGATTGAATTATGGGTCAAGCAGATTTGAAGGCAGGTTTCCGGTTCGACTCATTGTCAAGCCTAATAAAAACCGGCTAATAGATTTTATAATTACGAGAGAATTAAGAAGTAAAAATATTCGTAATTAATTTTATTCGCATTAGTATAATAATCTTACGATTAAGTAAAAGGATTCTTTCAAAATGAAAATTTTTATATGGAATATATTGTAAGGGAAGAAATCTTTATAAATTAATATGTGATAAATTAATAATTTTATTATATATATTTATTTGAATTAATAGGTTAAAATCAATAATCTCCATAAATAATTGAAATCACTTCTTTGATAATTTTTATGTAGGTGTATGATCCATTTTATAACACAATTTTATATTTTACTAAAATTACAATATTTAGATAATAATTTACGAATTTTTAAAAATATATCTATTATAATATATTTTTAAATTTTAAATGGAGTTGAATTTCATCTATGATTTTTATAAAACTTAAAATTTTAATATTTTTGGAACATAACAAAAAAATTATAATGTTATTGAAGACTTTTTTTTTAAAATAGAGGAATTCACAGTCGTTATCTTTTGAATGCGCACTGGGTAAACTTCTGAATTGATGCAATAGCTTGCAAATTACGCTAACAAGGTATTTTACACTAGGTAAACCTGTACAACAAACTCGATCGAGAGAGCGTAAGTAAGAGGATTCGAACACATAACCTTTTAGCCTTATGCTTCCTCACTCCACCAACTCGACCAATACATCAATAGATTACTATGATTGACAGATAATTTACTTTTTGTCAATATTTGATGTGTACTATTTATTTGATTAAATTCATATCTAATTAGTAAAATTGGTAAATGCAACAAACTTGTAGTATATTAACTATTTGTTAATTAAATTGTAAATATAGTTTAAAAATTAGCTAATTATTAATTGATTTAAACCTTTTTTTTATAACTACCTTATTATAAATCTCCATTTTTTAATTTATTGAGATTTATTATATATTAAACACAGACTAATTTTCACTCCCCTTGTAACTTTGTACTAAATGCTATTTGGTCCACATGATTTTTCTTCTTCTATTATAATAGAAAAATAGAGTATTTGTAGGCGTGACATTTGAGGCCGGGCCGGGCCTAAGACCCGACACTATTAACAAAATAACTTCATTTTATGAAAAAAATGTCATTTTTTATAAATAGACAGTCGTTGAAACTATTATCATCCTTAACTATAACTTCGTTTTATGAAAAAAAAATCAATTTTTATTTTAAATTTTAAAATTAAAAAGCCAGACGTTGAAACTATTATCATCCTTTAACTATTTTTGCTCCACGAAACTAGAGTATTAATTTTTTTTTTGGTACTGACACACTTTGAACACAGGATTTCGCAGATGGGATCTTTCCTGCTTCAGGCAAATCTGATATTGAAGGCATCTTCCCTCCACCATACTTTGAGTGGTTCCAGTTCAACAAGGTACACTTGCTCCTAAGATTCTTGTGTAATCATAGCACAGGTCGGATTCGAGTCTTATAATTTTCCAAATTTGATCTCTAATAACCTAAGTAAGAATTTGAGTCATGTCAAGTTCAAACCGGAGACTGAACTTGATTGAATGTGTATACTCAAATTTGAATCCAGGTCGATTCAGAACTAATTTGTCATCTCTACCTATACTACAACTCTTTGATCTCGTATAAGAAGTGACATTTTTCTAGAGACGAAAGTAAAAAACAGAGTCCTGTATACTGTTCTGTCAATAACCTTGAAATGTTTAATCAGGAGTTCACAGAGTACACGAACCTGGAAGAATGTATCTCTCACCTTTGTGAATACATCACCAGTAAAGGCCCTTTTGATGGTTTGCTTGGCTTCTCTCAGGTATGTATCAGAAACTTTGTTCAAACTCTTTGAACCAGTCATGTTCTACCTGAAATTTCTGTTCAGACATAGCAAGTTTGACAAAATCCTCTTTATTTTTGTTCAGGGTGCAACACTCTCAGCTCTTTTGCTTGGGTACCAATCTCAGGTTCAGCTCCCATGTTATTACTCTGCATTCCCTGGCAACAAAATCAGGATCTTTCCTTTTTAGTTTACCTGTTTTTTTGTATCAATCTGGTGGAACAGGGGAAAGTGTTGAAGGAACATCCACCCATCAAGTTTTTTATATCAGTATCCGGTTCAAAGTTCAGAGATCCAGCCATATGTGACATTGCATACAAAGATCCCATTAAAGCCAAGTCAGTTCACTTCATAGGTGAAAAGGATTGGCTGAAATTACCATCAGAGGATCTTGCAACTGCATTTGACAGGCCTCTCATTATCAGACACCCTCAAGGCCACACTGTCCCAAGACTTGGTAAGTTCTTGTTTTATATTCTCCTGACATGAATGAACACTAGACTTGGAACTGAGGGACTGAATTACTGATGTGTGTGAGCAGATGAAACAGCCACCAAGCAGCTACTTTCTTGGGTTTCAGATATCCTGTCTGGTGAAGAAAATGGAGTTTCAGAAGGAGTTCAAGCGGAAGAGGAGAAAGTACCAGGAGTGGCCTGTGAAGTGAAGAAGAATGCATTGGAGTCAGAATTAAAGATAACAACTGAGGCTGTTCAAGCCTGAAGATTATCTAAAGATGAGATGAGAAAAACCAAAATTAACCTACTCTACGTTGATCTATTTTAGAAAGAAAAAAATCTCTTTATTATGTGATATAATATGGATTTGAATGTATAATCATCATAAGTACTTATTTAAGATTTTTATTTTATCTCACTAATTTAATAAAATGTCATTTTTATCAATTTTAAGATTTTTTATTTTATTAAATGGCTTTGTTTTTGATAATTTAATAAGATATATTACTTTTATGAATTAAATCAGGTTGATTTGTGAAACTTGACTTTGTTTTTATTAATTTAATAAAAATATATTTTTTTGGAATTGAATGAGGTTAATTTTTGAAACTTGAGCTTAGACCTAATTGTAAGTTTGAAAAATAAAATTTTTAATTATAAATTCAAAAAAAATGTAATCAAATCAAATTTTATTTATTAAATTTAGATCAAGTCGGACTCTAAATGTCTTTACACCGTAATCAAGTTATGGGCATAATGATAGTATCAAATTATAAATCATATTGGAAAAGTAATGAAACAAATTCAACTGATTCGACCAGTTAAATTGTCAAAATTTTGAATTGGTCGATTTTTAACTTTTTTGTTCAATTTACTTTAGCAATTCGATTTTTGAAAATTAATAAGTTCTTATAAACTAAAATAAATCAAATAGTAATATATTTTTTTACTTAAATTTTAAATTCTTCGATAAGTAAAGACAATTTCTTTTAATCATATTTCAAATTCTTTAATTTTTCATATTTAACTGGTTTTATGATAGTCTAATATTAATTGAACTATTTATTTTATTGGTTAACTTTCAATTTGGTTTTACAAAAATGGTTAGGATCACTAAGAACTCGATTGACTGTTCCGGGTCGTCTTGAATTCCACGTTTCATCACTTTTTTGACGTGGGCTTTCTGTGGTTAAGGAATTTTTTGACAAGCTTCTGAACAATGAGATCCTGACTGTCAGGCTTGAAGACTGGTTTGAATCAATATCTCAGAATTCAACTACGAAAAAGCATGCATTTGATGTACCTTTTGAGTTGATAGAACTAGAAAAGTTCGACTATGCATTGGAAGGAGTTTTATTTCAGCAGCTGATCAGGGTGCCCAATGCTGTCAATGCTTCAACATTTGATGCAGTGGAAACAACTACATATCTTGCTGTTGAAGATTTTTTTGCGTGCAAGTGTAAAGGGCTAGTTAAGAATAAATAATATTGTTCGTTTATTATATTATCTGTTGTATGTTTGTATCACTAGAATGTTCCACCTTGGAACACATGTCATCATCTACTTGTACCACACCTTATATAAATAAAGAAGAGTACTCCTGCAGGCACTATTGGGGAGCACTCATATTTTCCAATAATATTGTCTTAGTATCAGAGCCATAGAGTCATTAATGGCATCAACTGGGAACCAAAACCCTACCACCTCTCACTTAGAAGCTGTCGTCACCACTGAGAACTCTCCAACCACAGAAGAATCAGCTGTCTCACTCAACCCCATCATTCCCTTTCAATTTCTGCAATCGTCCTGGTCCTTCCCTTTTGCCCTATCAATTTTCTCTACCACCTACCCCTCCACCCTCCCGTATACATCAATCCCTATTTCCTCCCATTCAAATACCTCTCTGATTCACTCTTCACCGTCTCCTCCAAACTTCGCCACTCCTTCAATGTTCCCAAATTTCAGCCCCTACACTTACCCATTCATCCCAGTGGCTCATCAAGCACCTAGTGTGCCCACGAAACCTATTCCTTTGCTAAGCTCCCTTAATCAACTCAACTCCGTCAAGTTGGATGGAGATAATTTCATCACATGAGAATCGATGGTCCTTCCTATCATCAGAGGTCATTGACTTGAAGGATACCTCTTGGGTACCAAAGCGAACCCACCTGAGTTCACTCTCAATGAAGCCAAAGAAGTTATACCAAACCCCGCATTTGAAGACTGGCAGGCAACGGACCAACTTCTTCTGGGTTGGCTTCTCAGCACAATGACCCTAGAGATTGCCTCTCAGATGACGCATTGTAAGACATCATCTACTCTATGGAAGGCATTAAAAGAATACATATGTGCAAATACAAGATCTAAGGTCACCTTTTTGAAGAGTGAGTTTCAGCACACTAAGAAAGGGAGTCTGAAGATGAAAGAATACTTAGGCAAAATGAAATCCATATCAGATAATCTCACCCTTGCTGGTGCTCCCCTGTCTATCGCTAATTTAATCACTCAGACTCTCGCTGGTCTTGACACAGAGTATACTCCAATTGTTGTAATGCTCTCTGAAAAAGAGAATCTGAGCTAGAGCGACCTTCAATCTAAATTGCTCACTTTTGAATCTCGCCTTAAGCAACTTCAATCTTCGTCTCAGTCCTCCCTTTCTAATGCCTTCGCAAATTTGTCTTTTCAGCA
>JAOTIZ010000201.1:1559158-1572772 GCA_027123425.1 Erythroxylum panamense
GATAATAAATTTAAATTTATTAAATATATAAATATAATGTTGAATTAAATTATTCATAATTTTTATTAAAAATAAATGATTAAGTAATATATACTTAAATGATAGTAAGTCAGATTATGAAAAAGCGAAAACAGGAAATAAAAACTACTTTTTATAATTTTTATAATTTTTGAAATTAGAAGAAATCAAAATCAAAATCAAAAACTAAAATTAAAAACTCAAACAATTTTTTTTATATAGAATTTGAAAACAAAAACATAAAACTAAAAATAAAAATAGAAACAAACACCCTTTTAATAAGTAGTCTTCATTTAAAATTCGGTCAATTCAAATTTTATCTATTGGTTTTAAATAGTGTCCGTTCATTTTGATGATAATTTTAGCTTTGATTTTAGTACGATCTAATTTGAAATTAATAGAATTGATTCGAGTTAGGATTGAGGTCCGACCTTCTTTTAATAAAAAATTTAAGTTTTGAACGATGTCTAAATATATTAAATCAAATGATGTATTTTTAAGTCATCTTTAATTTTTTAATTGAAAAATAAATTAATTGATATTAATTCAAGAAAGTGTGCAAGAGAAGGGGTTATTTGAAAGAAAATGTTTCTGAAATTATTTATTTTTATACACATTAAAGGATTTTTTTAGCCTAATACAAAACTTTTAATATATTTTTAAAATTAAAATTTGTCTTTCATAAAAATAATTTTTAGTTAAAATTTTAATTTCTTTTAACGTATAAATCTATTTTAGCAAATTAAATGTAGTACTTTATTCCACATTAATATTGATTTGTAAAATAATCGGCTTTTAATCAAAATTTACTAATAATTTATTATAAAATATTTAAAATTATTTTTATGTAGGAATTTTAATTAGAATATATTTGAGTGTTTTTTGTTTTTCATAAATTTTAATTGAACTTAAATATTTTAAACTATTAAAATATTTTCCAATTAAAATAAAATATAAAATTTTATTTATTTATAAGTTTAAGATAAGATTTAAATAATTAAACTAATTTATTTAAAAATTTATGAGAAAAATAAAAAACACTAAAATTGAGTTAAAAAAGAGTTTTCTTTTTAAGTCTGGAACTCTTTTACTAGTCTTCACCATCTTCATTTTACAGATCTAACCATCAGAAATCAGACAGAGATTGAACCAATCCACAAACCCTCCCTTGGAAGTGGAAGGGAGGTGAAACCCATGGCAATGGTTGAGGTCTGCACGTTTCCTATTTCTTCGTTTCTTGAATTTGATCTCCAGAACTCGAAAAGTTACGTTCTTTACGCTATTTCCTGTTGTTTTCCACTTTCGTCTTAGTTCTATCGAGTCTCATTGTTGCAGGGCCGATCTCTCGGCGATGAGGCGAGTGATTCGAGAAATGCGTTTGATTTGGGAACATTTGTTGGGGACTTGTCTGTTGAAGAGGATGCAGACAGGTAAAGCGCAACATTTCCACAATATGACCTTGTCAAATTTCATTTCTTTGATCAGAATTTGATTGATTTCGAAGTTCCCTATCTATATATTCTTTGAATTATTGGTGATGAGATGAGTTTTTTTGGTTGCTTTTGTTGTTAGTGATGATATATCATTGGAAGGGCTTGAGAGAGAATTGGAAGAATGCAAGAGTGATGATGTAAGAACTTCTTAAGTGTTATTTCATTATTGTTATTTAAGAAATGATTTAGGAAAATTTTGATTTTTGTTCTATCAGCTTGATAGATGGAATTGAACTGACTATAGTCTTTTTGAGCTTTTGATGTGTAAGGTTTATCGTGTATAATGGTCTGGTGTATTTGCTTTGAGGAGTTCTTAACTAGAGCTCTTTGCAATTTTCCCCAAAGTTGTAATATGTGATTAAGTTGTAGGTTAACGATTTAAATTGCTTGATGTTGGCAATTGCAAACTAGTATCTTGTATAAAAATTTGAATTAGGCTATTGTAATACAAAATACGTCTCTTGCTTGATCATTGGATGGTCATTTAATTTATATGGTTTTCCATGTTTGCTTTGTTATTAGGTGGTGGTCAACATACTGTCTAAAGGCACTAAACTAAGGGATTATGCAAAAGGGGTTGAGAACAATTTGCGCCAAGTAGAATTAGATTCAATTCAGGTTTGTTGTTTATTTTGAGGATCAATTTTCAATAATCCATAGATTTATGCATGGTTTCTAATTGGTTAATTATATTATGGCATTTGTGCTAATATATATTTTTATTAATTTATTGGGAATTGGATTTGTTGAGTTTCATTTAGCTTGGGGAACTTGGATAAATTTTGTTGTAGGAACTTGTTAAATGGTGCTTTACGGGTTCATGCTCTATTGCCACTCAAAAGCTAAGGGTAGAAGTTGAGATATTAAGTAGAACCTGAGTATATAGGATGAACTCATTTTTTAATTACAGTGGGACAGATTGATGCAATCTGTTAGAAGAAAATATGATTTATAGAAATCTTACATGTTTTTCAGCAAAACGGTTTGTGCATACTAGACATTTTATCATGAAGCCTTTTCTAGTTTCTTTTAGCTATTGTACTTCTTTATGCTTTTTAAATACTATTACTGATATGTATATTAGATTTATTACCATTCCAACTATGCAGGATTATATAAAAGAAAGCGACAATCTTGTGTCTCTGCATGATCAAATTCGTGACTGCGACATCATCTTGTCACAGATGGAAAGTCTTCTGAGTGGATTTCAGGTATGTTTTTTACTGAGCACTCAACTTTGCTGTACAATTAATAGTGATGGAACTTTGTGAAATGTTATATACTGAAATGTTTGCATCATTGTCTTGAGGACATTTAGTGTTATGTTGGTTAACTTTTCTGGTTTTTCCATTTAATTGACATACATGTATCCAATCCATTCGTGACCAACTCACTCACAGAAACATGCACACAAGCACCGTCTTGTATGTTATGGGAATTGGAGGATCTACCACAATGCAATTTCCTTTATATGATCTTTTTCTTTTCTAGATTTTGCTTGTTGAAATTTCTGACCATGTTTCTAGGTTGAAATTGGTTCTATTAGTTCAGACATCAAAATTCTCCAAGAGAAGTCAATGGACATGAGTCTGAAGCTGAAGAATCGTAAGGTAGGTTTTGATTCATCATTTTATGGTAGCGGAAATTTCTGACTGTGAATTCATCATCATATTGCTTCTATCCCATGACTTTGTATTCTTCATAGGTATTCTTCACACTGTCTTCCATCTCCCCTGATGAGCCATCCTAGTCACTGAATACTGATGTTATGGTTGATTCGGTTCTTTAAGTACTTGAAACGGTTTCCATACATCTTACCTCTGTATCTCATTCCCTATTTCTTGTGTGAGAAAAAAGAACATATAAGCTGCTTATGTTTGCTTGGTTTCTTTTCCTTTTGAAGTGGGTGACTAGCATTGTTGTGATCACTTTAATGATATCTTTACCATCCTTATTGCTATGAGTAGGACTAATTTCACCGCTGTTGGAGTTTTTTGTTAATAGCCATAACCTCAAGCTGTTGATGTCTTTGTTATTGGCACCAGTTTCTCTACTGTTGACATGAACTTTAATTTTCAAGTTGAACATAGATGATTCTGTGATATTTATATCTAAGAATAAAATGTGCAGAAGTTTCTTCTAAATCATCTTGCTAGTCAATTTGGTTCAAGAGTTAATTTTGTCATGATTAAGATTTTCCTGAGTATATCACGTTTCATATCTCCAACCTATGTTCTATCTTATATTGTTATTAATTTGTGTTTTCTCAAAAGGTTGCAGAATCAAAGCTGGCAAAATTTGTTGAAGACATCATAGTACCTCCGAGAATGGTCGACATTATTGTCGATGGCGAGGTGCATAGCTCTCATTGTTCTCTTGTGAAATATTCTTGGATATTGATGTGCTGTGATGCAAATTTTTGTGAAAAATATCTTGGTTTCAGTTGTAGCTTATTTAGCTTTTCTTGTTTCAGAATGATAGAAGAGTTGTGATGGTCTTTTTCTTAATTTAGTTTGATACTTCATTCACGGGTTTTTATGAAGTCTTCTTATGGGGTTATTATAGTTAACTATGTTGTGTATTAAGTTTTGAGTTCACTTCATCTTTGTGCTTCTACATTTTCTACTTTCCACCTTACTGCTTCTTTAATAGAAATCTTGTTGTTCGTATAATCTTCTTTTTCCAATGAAGCTCCTAAATATCATGCCTCCTAATGATTCACAGCAGTCTCTTAAGTCTTCGTGTTTCTGATGCTATAATGTAGTGTATCTTTATGATGTTGGTTCATTTAAGTGCTTGGATTTAGTGCGGTGTGAAAAAATTGCTCTATAGATCTGAACTTGTTGTTCCTTGGCATTAGTATTATCTTACTCATATTGGTTTTTATTCAGGTCAATGATGAATATTTGAGGACTCTTGAAATTCTTAGTAAGAAGCTAAAGTTTGTGGAAGTGGATCCTTTGGTTAAAAGTTCTAAAGCTCTAAAAGATGTTCAGCCCGAGCTTGAAAAACTCAGACAGAAAGCAGTTTCCAAGGTCATATTCTGGAGTTACCAGATACTTAATGTTGTTGATTGTCTCGTCATTTGCACATGTTTGGCTTCTGTTTCAATTCAAGTTCACAATCCTCCATATTTGTATCTTCAATTTTCAAGAAGTGTACTTCCGTGCTTTATATTTATCATATCATACGCTGTTGTTAAATTATGTCTATTCTTAATTTAAGATTTTATTTTGAAATTTTTTCCTTCTTAATTAAAGAACAAGGTTCTAGAAGTTCTATTCTGTGGATAAAATGGATTCATTAAGTGTCTAACGACTACCTAGTTTGGGCTTTTCCCCTATTTTTCTTCATTCCATAAGATGTTCTTTTTCTTTCTGAAACTGCAGTGACAATCTTTCTGGCATCAATTTTCTTTATGCAGGTGTTTGATTTCATTGTTCAGAAACTCTATGCTTTGAGAAAGCCAAAAACGAACATTCAAATTCTTCAACAGAGTGTTCTCTTGAAATACAAGTGAGTTGCATCTACCATTCTAAAATATCGCACCTAAGATGGTTTGTTTTGATCCATTGTATCTTTAAGAGGTTGCTTTTTAAATTTTGTTGACACATAGGAAAATTATGGTGGCTTGTGTTTTGTTATCTATGACAAGTTACTGAGAATTTGTTAGTTTTTCTTCTCATAAAATGATGAAATGGAGTTGCAACTCTGTACTGGATGATGAGAAATGTAGATTAATTGCCACATCACTCTTCTGATGAGTTGTAGAGTTCAAACTTCATGCTCTGGTTTTATCGAGGTGTGCAAAGTCCAAACCTAGAATTACATGATGTGAAAATGCAACAATTGAAGTTGAATGAATACAGTTAACAGATCCAACCCCAGTTTGCTAGGTATTTTATATGATTCATTTCTGCATACTTTCGTAAACCTGTCGCGTGCACAACAAATTTATACATGATTTGAAAAAGTTAAGACTTGGTAAGAACTGCTTTTATATTCACCTAGTGGAACGCTATTGTTTTGCTTAGCGTACATTCTTATTGTAGTTGACTAGATGCTTATGTGGAATTGTAGGTATGTAATTACATTCCTCAAAGAGAATGGCAGGGAAGTGTACAATGAAGTTCGTGGAGCATACATTGACACCATGAATAAGGTGAATGCTTCAGAAATGGAAGACTTGCTTAGAAGAAAGATTGATGTGGCCAACAATTTTCTTCTACTTCATCCTATCTTTTTTCTTCTTCACAAAATGGACAACATTTGGAACAGGCTTGGAGAAGAAATGGATAACAATTAAATTACTACTGTAAATCATTCTATTAATCAGGATACTTTTATCGTATTGTGTGGAAATTATTCATAGCAATTTGAGAACGGCAGCAAGCTGGTAGATGTTATGCTTATTTTACCTTGTTGCAGGTTCTAAGTGCACATTTTCGTGCTTATATTCAAGCATTGGAGAAGTTACAGTTAGATATAGCCACTTCTAGTGATCTAATAGGAGTTGACACAAGAAGTACTAGTCTGTTTTCAAGATCAAGAGAAACGTTGAAGAACAGATCATCCATTTTTGCACTTGGGGAGCGGATTAACATTTTGAAGGTGGTATTCGAATTCTAGAAACATTTCGGAGGGGCAAGTCCAACTTCTTTTGCTATTTTTGGCACTCCTTTAGTGTCAACTGGAATAATAATTTCTGTTTTGATTGTCTTTAGGAAATTGAACAACCAGCATTGATACCTCATATAGCTGAAGCCAACTCCCAAAAGTATCCTTATGAAGTTCTCTTCAGAAGCTTGCACAAGTTGCTGATGGATACTGCTACCTCTGAGTAGGCTAAAATTTCCCTTGTCCTTTTTTGATTCTCAATATCAATGAACAGAATGTCCTAAGTTGCACAAATTGTGATGCCTTTCACACTTGCAGGTATCTTTTCTGTGATGAATTTTTTGGGGAGGAATCAATATTTTACGAAATTTTTGCAGGTAATATGTTCTTTGCTAAATTGTTTAACATTGCCAACAAGAAGTATTGAGATGTTGGGAAGTGATAGTGCTTACCAAATTTGCAATTTTTATGTGGACTTTAGGAGTGAACACAAACCACCCAACTCATTTAATCCAAACCAAACCATTAAAACAAACTTGAAACCAATGGCGTCTTCAAAATTAAACAAGAAATTTTGTTCAGTTCTTAAAATTAAAAAAAAATCTAATATTTGTTTTGGTTTTTGGTCGTAATCTAACCCAAACCAATATCATAAGTCCATATATTTTGACTCTTAATGTTATTTATCATTATTCTTATTGTAATTTTTCATATAAGATACTTTTTGTTAAAAGAAATAATCCAAATGTTAAGTAAATTATCTCTTTCGGTTAATTCAATCAATTCTTCTTTTTTATTAATTCCTATTAAAAAATTTTCCTTTAATAAAAAAAGATAAATTTATGTCCGTGATTCTTCTTTTGAATTTGTTTGGTTTGGTTTAAAATAGAGAACCATTATATAAGTTGGTTGGTTTATAATTTTGGCAGAAACCAAATTGAACCACCCATTACTCATCCTTGAGGGATGTATGCAACATTATGAAGTTCCATTGCCATTGATCACCTATTTCAAGCTTAAAAATGGGTATTGCAGATTTTTCTGATGTGCTATTACTGTAATATCTTCAGGTCCTTTTGCTGTTGTTGATGAACACTTCAATACAATACTTCCAAATTCTTATGATGCCATAGGTCTAATGCTGATGATTCGCATCATACACCAACATCAGGTGATATTCATTCCATAAACGGAGAGCTTCTTTTTCAATGCACTATTATACCATACTGGTTTCTGTGTATCTTGATTTAAGTCCAGGAGCATTGCATCCATAGTGGCCTTTCTTGGGCTGGATCAGTCATTTCAGAGTAAATTAAATCCTAGGTCAATTTGGCATCTCTCTTTTAACACTTCATTTTAGGTACATTTGTCCTGCGTCCTGGCATAGAATATCTATTAAAAAATAGTTGTTTCAGATCTTGTTGATAGACACAACTTAATCTTCTTTTTCCTCAAATTTAATCTGTGATGCAATTGCTCGGTGGTTTTAGTGTAGTTAAGCTCTTTGATTTTATTTGTGGATTGTTCATTCTAGTTTAACTGCTTAATATAACTGTAGAAATGTTTACTTGCAGCACAAAAAGTGTGTGAATTTCTGCTTGTCATAAATATGAAAACTGTCAGATCTTTCCAACTACAGAATTTTAAAAGAATTTGCTTTTCAGCTTATTATGTCTCGGCGTCGGATTCCATGCCTGGACTCTTACTTGGACAAGGTATGTTAACTTGTGATGCAGTTTTTTAGATCACTGAAAACTGACTTTTTGGTGAATTTCTTATCCATTTCTTTACCTGTCTATCACCGAGCTTAGGATTTTTATGGGACTATTGGAAAAATGTGACGTACAAAAAAGCTGCTTATGTTTCGATACCTTAAAAAGTGATAAACTGGAACACAAACACGGATATATGACACTGGCTCATTTTAATGCTGGGTTATGTGTGATTTTAGTAGAGATTGGTGATTTTAATTAAGACTGATTGTATTACATCAAACAGGTCAATATTTCTTTGTGGCCTCGTTTTAAGATGGTTTTCGACTTGCACCTTAGCAGTCTGCGCAATGCCAGTGTGAAGACTCTGTGGGAAGATGATGTGCATCCTCATTATGTCATGAGACGTTATGCTGAATTCACAGCTTCTCTCATTCACCTTAACTTTGAATTTGGAGATGGACAGGTTAGAGGCATTTGCATATCAACATTTGAGATGCATATTATCTCTTTATGTTGATATTTTTTATGTTGAAATGCTTATGTTTTGGTAAATTCTGTACAGCTTGAGTTGAATTTGGAGCGGCTGAGAATGGCTGTTGATGAGTTACTTATCAAGCTTGCCAAGATGTTCCCAAAACCAAAACTGCAAATTGTTTTTCTTATAAACAACTATGATATGACAATTGCTGTACTTAAGGTAAGGATCTGAGCTCATTTATCCATTTTGGATCAACCAAAATATTACGCTGAGCAACGCCACTTCTTAAGTTTCTAGGCAGAATCCTATTTTACCTTTTAGATGGAGTTTGTCTCCTATGTAATGCAATATTCTTGTCATCTAGTCACCAGCAATTCAACTCTTTTTTCTTTTTTTTTTGTTCAGGAAGCAGGTCCAGAAGGTGGGAAAATTCAACTGCATTTTGAGGAATTACTTAGGATCAACACAGGACTGTTTGTGGTAAGCAAATAAAGGAAGCTGTTTGGTGGTGGAGTGAGGTTGATTACTTGGAGGGAAGGATGCTTATATATGTTTCATATTACCTACCCTTTGTTGGTGATCTATGACTAAGAATTACCTAAACAATTGAAATTTCTTGTCGATGGATTTATCTTACATGAAATGGGAGAAAGCAATCTTCTAAGATGGGCCACTGAAAATCAAAATGGTAGAAAATCTATTTAGTTTTGATTGTTTTGGAATGTAGATTATACCATGTTCTTGAGCAATCAAATGCTTGATACAAATCCAAAATTTGACTAGTGAAATGTAATTTAGATGTCTGTGTAGAGTCATTGGAGGCATCGGGATAAGTCTGGAACATGTAGCCGTTTCAGAATATATACTCTCTTACTGCATCATCTTTCTTTTGTTTTTCATTTATAATTTTTTATCACTCTCCCTGCAGGAAGAGCTGCTGTTAGAGCATTTTGGTGACCTGATCAAGTTTTTGAAGACTCGTGTCTGTGAGTGTTTACTAAGAATTTACTTGTGATATATGTATATACAAGGACTTGCCCTTATATGAAAGATATTTGTCAGCGGAGGACTCAAATTCCAGCTCTGAGAAGCCCATCACTGTAGCCGAAGTCGAACCAATTGTAAAAGATTTTGCGAGCAGATGGAGGGCTGCAATTGAGCTGATGAACAAAGATGTTTTTACTTGTTTCAGCAACTTCTTATGCGGCATGGAGATATTGAGGGCTGCATTAACTCAGCTCCTGCTTTACTACACCAGGCTTTCAGATAGCATAAAGAAGATTGACGAGGGATCGCTACTGAACAAAGATCTTGTATCCGTTTCTTCAATCATATATGAAATCAAGAAATATTCAAGGGCTTTCTAAATTATCGCCGAAATTGCAATTAACGTGCTGACAAGAGCGTTTGCTGGAAAATCATATCCAGGTAAGGATATCCAGCTTGGTCAGTTTTGAAGTGATGGACTCTAGTTCAAAGGAAAACATACAACAGCTTGAAAGGAAGAGGCAAATGTACACACTTGTGCAAAGTTACCAACACTTGGGAGGTGTTCAGGCAGTTGTCTCACCAATGCTCTTCCTGCAACGAACCTTGGTTTTCTCGTTGTATATGATCAGAAAGAAGCACCAAATCAAACTAATGTTTCACTGAGGCTTTTACTTCAGTGTTGGGTTTAAGTTTGTACTTCTGCTTTTGTTTTTGGATAGAAGGTCATTCCATGTAAGTAGGAGCTCAATGTTATGAACAGACATGCTTTGGAATCTTGTACAATTGCTTGCTTTCTGTCTCAATCAATTGCAGATGAACTAACGCAAGACTACATCTTTTCTTTTCACGGACAAAATTTCCTTTGCAAATTGAAAGGAGACATTCTGTTTAATTAATTTATAATGTGATATGATTATTTTATAACAGTTATATGAATATTATCATGAAATAAATCAATTTTTTAGAAAATTTAATATTATAAACATATTTTCAAAAATTTCAAAATTTTTTAAATGGTTAAAATTATAAAAAAAGAGTTCATCTTTTATCTAAATAATATTTATCAAGTAAGTAAAACTATATCATAAGTTTTTAAATAATTGAATAGTTAATGATTAAAGATTCTCATTTTTTAAAAATTTAGAAGAAAAATAAAAAACTAATATTAGAAAAAGACAAACTATTTGGTTAAATAGGCTCATGTTCTGGTTGACTCGAAAAGTAACGGAAAACAGAAACCAGGAACCACAAAACAGAACACAAAGCAAGAACAAAGAATCATTGTTCGAAGATGGGTGATGGGGCGGGTTTGATTGTGTCGGATTTCATAATATCTTTCATGTGGGTATGGTCTGGTGTTCTGGTAAAGATATTTACATACGGGGTTTTGAGGATGGAACATGACGCCATGGGAGAGGCTGTGAGATGTAGTTTGTATATCATTAACATGTTCTTCTTTGCTTTCTTGGGTAAGGTCACCAATGGAGGGTCTTACAATCCTCTCACTGTTTTGTACCCTGCTATTTCTGGGGATTCCAGTCAATTTATTTTCACTGCTGGGGCTAGAATCCCTGCCCAGGTTAGCTTCTGCTTTGTACTCTCTTTTGGGGTTAGTCAAACATGAAGATTGTGAATTTGGATTTGTCTGATCGATTTGTGAATTGGGTTTTTCTCTCTTTTCTCGTTGCCTTATCAAGATTGCTTCTTTTTCAATGTCATTTTTAAGAGTTTTTCTCTATTTTCTCATTGCCTTATCAAGATTGCTTCTTTTTCAATGTCATTGTTAAGGATATAAGTGTCTGATTCTAACTGGGTTTCGATTAGTTTAAAGACTTTGTCTCTCTTTTTGGATGCTCAAGAAGCTGGAAATTTGTACTTTGGCTTTGTTTATGCTTATAAGCAATGTTGGTTCCATGATCTATTATCGATATACTTCTCAGTTGATATGTTTATACGAAATTCTAAGTTAAATACATCCTGGGAATTCTGTATGATTGACATTATGTATTGGTTTCATCTTGTCCAACGTATGAAATTGTGTTCTTGATCATCGTGGATGGGGGGCTTCCATTTGAAACCTGAGGGTTGAACCAAATACGTGAAATTTTTTAAGTTTCTAAGCTTTCAAGCCAAATTCTTGCACACACGGAAAAGCTGTAAGTAAACAGAAATTTGACGGTTTAACTCGATATCAGAAAAGTTTTCTGAGCTTACAGATAGATTTGATGTTCTTTGTTTTATGTGCTTTGAAATAATGGAATGCAGAAGCTATTAGAACTTCCAAACCTTCATTTGCTGGTTCTGAATGAACTGTCATATTTAATGCTTCTTTGTTATGATATTCCATTCTAATAATACCTGACTTACTATGGAGGAAGACCTGGAGATCTTATGGTTTCACTTATTATTGTTCCTGATCTTAAGCCTGATTTCTTGAAAAGACCTAGGGCAACCTTAGGAAGAACTTCTTGATAATTGAATTCATGTGAAAAAACTTATTCCCTATATGTGGATTAGTTGTATTGCCTCAGGAATTGGAAGGTGGTGTTTGCATGCCTCAGTGTAAGGATTTTGTAGACAATTCTGTACTTGTTTTGTCATTTCAATGCATAATGTTGAAGATGATAAATCTTCTAAGCCTTCATCTTTTTGGAGAAAACTTGGTCTTCTTGATAATAAGTTAGTCTTTTTGGACAAAATTTGGTCTTCTTAATAATAAGTTAAGGGATAACAAATTTAAAAGTGTCTAATATTTTGAAATTTTTTCAATTTAGTGTTAAACTTTATAAAGCTTTCAATTTAGTGACGGACCTAAACTTGTGTAAACAGGTCAAAAGGTTGTTTCTGCTAATGTAGCCTGTCCACTAAATGTTACACGGATATCCATCTATTAATCACATCAACAAAAACAACGTTTTAACATGATTTATACAAAATTTGAAAGATTAGTCACTGAATTAAAAAAAAAAGAATCTGTTATCTCTAAGTTAATCCTATTTCACTGTAACAGCTTCATGTTCAAGCCATGAGAATTGACTCAATAAAATTTTGTGAGTTTTTGATTCTGTGTTCCTACTTGAGATTAATGGATAGGTGTATGGTTGCTTCTCCTGCATCCATCTGGTTATGTACTGATTGAAGCGCATGCTACTGGTATACATTACATGATGAATTATCCAGTTATTAACAAATTCACATTTGAGTCGAAGCTTATTGATTCATAACTCAATACATTTTTGTATTAGTTTCTCTTACAGTAGCATATGCATCCTATAAGTGCTTGATCTGTTGCTATGTCTCAAAGTTACCTGAATTGCTTCACTTTGAAAGGGAAAACAAGGTATGTTTTCAAGTAAAGCTATGACTAGACCTTTGAATTGTCAGCTAAGATGGTGGCAGTAGTTAAATGCATTATCCACATACTAATTTGTACCTCTGTGTAGCCCTCTCATTGAAATAATCTGTGGATGCTCCTTCCTGAGCAGTTTCCTTAGACTCCTTAGCAAAAATTTGAACTCGATTCAGCCTCAATTCTTGTTAAATCAGACTATCTTTCACTCTTTTCATTTATTTTTCTTTTCATTTTTTCTCCAGGTAATTGGATCTATAACTGGGGTTAGGTACATTATTCAGACTTTTCCTGAAGTAGGACGGGGACCAAGCTTGAATGTTGACATTTATATAGGTGCACTTACAGAAGGATTACTGACATTTGCAATTGTTATCCTGTCTCTGGGGCTTGCAAGAAACATTCCAGGAAGTTTCATAAGGAAGACATGGATTTCAAGTGTATCTAAACTGACTCTGCAAATTCTGGGCTCTGACTTGACTGGTGGTTATCTGAATCCAGCATCTGTGAGTAGCTTTCAAGATCTGTTCTTTACCATGCAAGATAAAATTTTTATTTAGACATATGATTTGACATTCTGATGATCTGTTTAGGTGATGGGGTGGGCTTATGCTCGTGGAGATCATATAACAAAAGAGCACATACTGGTATACTGGTTGGCCCCAATTCAGGCAACTCTTCTTGCAGTATGGACATTCAAGTTACTAGTGCGGCCATTGAAAGAGCAGAAGAAGAAAACCATCAAGGGTAAATCAGACTGACATTTTTGTTTTCTTTGGCTGTTCTGATAATCACATGGTGCTTGCTAGCTTGAAGAGGCAAATCTTAGGCAGAAAGGGTATCAGACTGAAAGTTTCATGTGTTTCCATTAGTATTCTGATAGAAACAAATGTAATGTCACAGTAGCTAAGAGTAAACACTGGTGTAATAGCTGAAAGGAAGAGAGGAATAGAA
>JAOTIZ010000201.1:1582250-1595097 GCA_027123425.1 Erythroxylum panamense
AGACACAAAATCACATAACAGATAATTGAATCCACGACTGAACAATCCCATGAAAGAAATCATAAAGGTAAACAAAGGATTAAAGAGAAAGAAAAACTCAAGAGGACTGACATTGCTTCCCTTCCAAACTTGATAGAGCCTTTTGCGTTCAGTTTTGGGCATCCCTCCCGGAGTAGCAACTGAAGAGGAAGGACCCAAATCAGGATTCATGGATTAAAACCAGAATCAACTTTTACCCTTGTTGTCCCTCACATACAAATTATACCCAAATCAGGACTCATGGCTTAAAAACCAGAATCAACTTCTACCCTTGTTGTTCATCACATAAAAATGATACCCAAATCAGGATTCATGGATTAAAAACCAAAATCAACTTGTACCCTTGTTGTTCTTCACATAGAAATGATATTCCAAACTGCAACCAAAGCAAGAAAAAGAACAAAAATCCAATCTTTTCTCTTCCCCTCAATCTACTGTAACCAAAACCCCAAGAATCTTTCAGAACCAAGAATGACACGGACACAACAACAAGAGAAGAGACAGATAGTTTGGTGTCAGAAGGAGAGACAAGAAGAGGGGTGTGGAGAGGGTGATGGTTTTTGGATCAAAAACCAGCTGCCTCTCTCCTCTACAAAAATGAAAATCTATCACCTTTCCTTGTTCCAAAACTTCCAAAACAACAGAAACTGAAAAAGAAAAGTTTTTTGGTGTTATTTTTCTAAAAACATAATTATCACATTCTATTTTTTAGAAGAAAAAAAATCAAATCTTTGGCGGATTATACGAAGGAACGATCCTATATCAGTTTTTTTTCCTCTCTCTAAACAACTTTGTAATTTGGATTGCTGGCAAAATCACATCCAGTTGGACAGATGCTTCAGTTTCACCACTCTCCGGCTTTTACGCGGGCTTTTATAGTTTTCGTTTCTCTTTTGCTAATGCAACAAGTACCAACGTAGGACTAACAACCAACAACTAACAACATTTACCTGTACTTAATAAAATTTTGTTAAAAAGCGGATTAATTAAATTGCAAGGTAAGAAATTTAATGTTTAGAAATTTAATTAATATTAGACTATTTTAAATTTATAAAATAAATTTAAAATAAAATTTAAAAATTATGAATAATATTAAATATGGACATATTTTTATTTATTGAAATAATTAAAATAAAAAAAGTTGTTAAATGTAAATTAGTTTTATTCTAATTTATCAAAATTAGAGTTTATAAAATTTAATGGTTAATTAATAAATAAGTCGGTTTTTAGTATAAAAATTATTAAAATAAAATAAATTAAAAAAATTAGTTTAAAATTAATATTGACTCTTTATATTAATTCTCAAAATTTCTGATTACTCCACAAAGAAAGAATCAGAATTAAAAAATAATGAAAAGTAAAAGTGAAAATAGGAATATAATTACTAATTTGAGTGTTTTGTAGAATATTAAACGAAATTAATAGTTATGTTAATATTCGGTATCGAATATTAAAAATGATAACAGGAAATTTTTATAATATTTAATTATTATATAATTTATTTTCTATATAATTAATTAAAATATTTTATATTTTAAATAATTAATCAATAATTTTCAATAATTTATAAAAATATTAATTTTTAAATAATAATGAATGATTTTTATGATAAGAATAAAAGTATAAATGAGATAAAATAAAATAATTATTAAAGAAATTCATATAAAAATCGTAATATGCAATTTTGATTATAATATTCAAAATTAATATCTTAATGATATTTTACTAATATCTTTTATCTTTTACTCTTAATTTTTTTTAGCAGGTGCATATCGTCACCTCTTAAGAATAAAAGTTTATGATTGTTTATGATTTATTCCAGTTTTGTAGTTTCAAATCTCGTATATATGATTATTAATAAAAATTTTACAAATTATCTCATATGTGGTGAAATATTTGTTGAATATTAGAATTTCACCTCAAATATTTATGAATTTTATCTTAATAACAATAATAACAAGCTACCTTTAATACTATTTCTAAATCAGTTTGATAAAGTAATTAACGACAACAACAATACACAGTAAAAATTATGTTGAGATGTAAGATTTAGAAAGATTCAATAATACACAGTCTTACTTCTAACTAATAAAGAGACTGTTTTTAAATTATCCGTGAATGAAAAAAGAAAATTATAAATTATAAATAAATACAATTTTTATAGAAACTCCTCAATTTTTTTTTGTCTATTAATCATTTTCAGATCATTTATTTTTCTGGTATATGTTCAAGTAATTTAAATGGCATTGTTGTGACAGTCACGTTGTGATGTTATGATTTTTTTATAATAATCAGAATTTGACTAATCCATTGTTATTACATAGTTTAAGATTTAATGAATACTTCTTTCTTGTTTTAGTTATCTTACCATTGTAGCCGTCTGTCTGCAACCAAACCATGAGCTCCAACGTGGTGGGCATTATCACAGTCCTGTTACATTTGAATGTTTCGGATTGATCGGTCTTTGAGTCCAGATAGTTGATTTAAATCGCACCAACTTGTTGTTTGTGTTAGCATATTAAAGATTCTATTCCCAGAGTCCAGATCTCCTGTCTAATATTATCTTGTTTTATTGTGTCTAATAAATTTCAGTCATTTATTTATGTAGATCTTATATAAGTCTCGCGTGGACCTCACGTGGATCCCACAAAATAAATGACTGAGATTTTATGAGGCAAAATATGACAGAATAATATTGGACAGAAGATCTTGAGTGTTATTCCCGATACTCATTTCTTATTTTGTTCTATAGCATCTAACGATATATTTTCTAGAGGTCTTATTTATTGAATGAATAGATGATCATAAAATAGGATATGAACAGAATAACAAGAACGTGTAATATGTTACTGCAAATTAGAACATTTTAGGTGGCCAGATTTGAGCCGGCTTGTTTGTTTATGTTCATTCTTCAACACCACAGTTAGTAAGGATATAATTATCATTTCAAGCTTTTTAATTGTAATTTTAGGAATATAGATATTAAAATTGATAGTTTAAAAAAAGTGGAAATTTAATCTCTCTACTAGTTATGAATAAGGTTGGATATCATTTGACCTCTTCTTCAAACTGTTCATATAAGTGAAATTTTTTTCTGTATTATTATTGTTATTATTGTTGTTGGATTTCACTTTTACTAAGATGTAGACGTTACAGATATCACACCAACTCTATAATAAGAGAAAAAATCTCATAACTTACTTGGTTCGAAAAATTTTATGGTGGAAATTTTATACAGGTTAATTTTTCAGTTCGATTTTTAATTTTCTTATTTGATTTATTTGAATAAACCATTTTTTAAAAAATGGATTAATACATTAATTAATCAGTTGATTTTTGTAAACTATTTAATTAAACATTGCATTAAAGATAATCTCTTTTAATTTTATTTCAAAATCTTCAATTTTATTAATCTTTAACTGATTTTCTGACAATATAAGAATAATTAAATCTTTTAAACCTCTTATTTTACGAGTTTAACTTTTAAAACATTGACGAAGAGAGTTGCATTTGTGTATATGCTGCCAATACCTTTTTGCAGACCACATCTTCAGTTTTATCTGCTGCAGTTATTTCCTACTTGATCATGTTCAAGTGCAATCAACTGTAGTTTCTATCAAGCTTCAAAAGGGAACAGAGAGAACCAAATGAAAAGAATGCAGAATGACATATCAGACTAGATGTACAAGTGAATCATTTTTCTTTCATGTTCTAAGCTATCCGAGCTGCCGAATCGACAAGCATCAATGGCCGATTCGGCCTTGTATATTTAGCTATAATATGAAAAGCTTGGTATAGACACAAAATTGGAGAAAAGAATAATGCCAATCAATACATTATTCCTTTTCATTGCTCAGTACATCAAGAACCTTTCATTTGTTACCTTCCTGTCAACTGTAAATTAACATTCTAAGCCCATTGATCTGTTAACAGCCACAAATAGCATTCTTCTGCTGATTCGAACCTGACGAAAGACAGCAATTAGTCAGTTCCAGTGAGAAAAATCTCAATCAGAAGTCCAGATTAGAGAAACTGTAGTTCATATGAAAGAATGATAATGTAGGCATTGTTGAACTGATATGCCAAAATGATTAGAACAATAGGGGAAGTACCTTTATCTTTGATCGATTTGTGGGCAGAGAAAGCTACCGTGACCTTTGATTTGCAAGAGCAGCACCTTCAACAATGCTATTGTGTGATTTTCTTAGTTCCTGATCAGTGGAAAGGAAAAATGAATCAAGTGCAATATCCCCTCCTCCCTTTCTCTTCAGATTATCTTCAATACCATGGTAATCCAGATTCTGCAGGATACTTGGAAGTTTCATTCCACCATCCTTGTCAAGCTTACCACCCATTTCTATGTCAAATTTTTCCTTTGAGTTGATAAACTCCGTATCATTTTCTAGTTCATCTTCTTCTTCTACCCATTCTCGGAAATTGACTGCTGGAGGGATCCTTTTGAAAAAGACATCTGCAAAGTTTCTGAATAGACCTTTGTTGAAGGGGTTCTCCTTCTTATCATAGCGGTACCTGAAATTCTCGTACGTGGTCTGCAAACAGAAGAACGTAAGATGGATGTGAAAATTGATTAAATTGAGAAACTCAGGGACACTGATCTGAGCTAATGAATACCAAAGATTAAAAGAAGTTTCATAAATGAATGTCAGTCTGAATCATGTGACCAGTTCTTTATTTCTTTAACCTTTAGCATGCCTTGTCAAACAAATGATTGCACAAATGCTACTTGGAAACATGTTAAGACTTTCTGTTCATTTATGTTAAAAAGTACTTAACTCACCCCTAAAAGTTAGCTCAAGAGGAAGAGGTTTGCACATTATTATAAATTGTTAAATGCTTTTATACTTGTTTGATGTGGGATTCCTGATACCCCCCTTCAGTCCAAAGCAGAACTGGACATCTAATAGACATATTGAGCAAAGGGACATAACCGAGCACCGCCCCAAACTATCAAGACAACTTGGCTTTGATACCATGTTAGAAAAGCCTAACTCACCCCCAAAAGCTAGCTCAAGAGGGGGAGGTTTGCATATTATTATAAATTATTGAATACTCTCATAATTGTCTGATATGAGATTCCTAACACACCCCCCTCAGTCCATAGCAGGATTAGACATCCGATGAACATATTGGGTAAAGGGTCATAACCGAGCACCGTCTTAAACCATTGAGATAACCTAACTTTGATACTATGTTAGAAAGACCTAACTCATCCCCAAAAGCCAGCTCTGATATTATATTAGAAAATGCCTAACTCACCTCCAAAACTAGCTCAAGAGGAGAAGATTTGCACACTATTATAAATTGTTAAATAATTTTATACTTGTCTCATGTAGGATATCTGGCGATATCCGCCATTTTCTGTGCAGATGCTTCAGCAATGGGGACTGAGAAAAATTTATGTTGTACTTGCATTGATTAGCAGTAAATACCCTGTTAGAGTTTGGAAAAAGAGATCACCTGGTTGGTAGACATCAAGTAAAAATGGAAAACTGTAAGGCCACCAACAAACCATACAGATATGAAGCAGTATACGATAAGCGCAACGGAGAGAACATCCTGTGATAGCTTGCTCCAGAAACTTCCGTCTTGTCGAAGAACAATAACCACGGAAAAAGCAAACACATAAATGCACAGAAGGGTTGAAAATGATATGAAGCCTATGAAGGTCGGGTAGTTCCGCTGCAACCAGAACATTAGAAGGAGATGATCAGTTCCTTCCTCATATGGCACACCAAAACATTCAGAAAGTACATGAAGCTAAGGAATGATGACAAGTAACTCACCAACCCAATGCATTGGCCGACCCATGGACAATGGTGATCAAACTTCTGCACACAGTTGTTGCAGATGGAGCAATGGGAAGCTCGTGGTGGACGATATAACAGACAAGTGTCGCAGAACTTCACTTTGACGGTGAGGCCATTCACTGTTACATCCTTTATTCGTGGTAGCCTCACCTCACCAATTTTATTGTTGACCCATTCCATAGATGGAGTATTCATGTCAACTGGTTCATCTGATTCTGGTGGTTGTGAATTCCTGCAGATTATACCGGGGTCTCTGCCTGATGTCAAAAACAAAAACGTGAAGTCCTGCATATATGTTTCATTCTATCAGATTCAAACTTCAAGGGCTTAAAATGGCCTGCACTACCAATGAAAATCTTGCTAACCATGACAGTGAGGACTATTCCTGCAATCAGTATAGGGTTGTAGAAACTGTGACCATGTTTCCCAATTTTCATCAGCAAGTTTATCAAGAAGATGATTGCAGGTGCTCCAATCAGGAATGTAGTCAAGAATAGAGATGCTGCATCCGGACCAAAGACCGCCCTCCCACCACACAGAAATTTCTGACATTACCAGTTAGCTTAGTAAGTTATCAGTGCGCAATATAACAATTTGTTTACCACAATTCTCAGCACCTCTACACATTTCCTTTCCCTGGAGCTTGAGAAATCTCAAGTCTGTGACTAAGCTCTGTATCATCCCAACTCAAAAGGAAAATCATTCAACATGGTAATGCAAAATAGCTAAACCGAAGTCAGGAGGAACGAATGGATCATTGTAAAATGCTATTCGAATATGTTAGAACATCTTGCTGAAGTTGAAGAATTCTCTCAACAATATGAACATATATAATTCCACCTTGAAACTTTGTCAACACTCGATATCCAACATGGAAAATCCACTTTAAGACAAACAAAATGATAGAAAGTATTTCCATTCTCATTCCCGACGAAACCAACTTTTGCTTTGAAATCATCTTAAATTAGAATGCATTCAACAGTTTCAACGTGTAAGCATATTGAAGGGATCAAAATGACTCCAGGTCGATCCACGTTACAGTTTGAAAATCTACCAACGTTAAAATCATAATACAAACCTTAAAGCAACCACCTTTTTGCCTTGCAGAAGGATATAAAATAAAGAAAGAAACAAGATCCTGAAGCTCACACACCAAACAGAAAAGGAGAGAAAAAGCAAGAGGGATTACATTGTTACCCTTCCAAACTTTGTAAAGTCTGCTGGTTTTGAGCTCAAGAGGGTCCATTTGTGAATGGAAAGGCCAGAGGAAGAGCCTGAGGTCAGGTTTCTGCAACCTTTGGGAACGTGAGACAAAATTTTGCTGCTTCTTCAGAAAACACCCACATGAAAACCAAATCAAATGAGGATCCTCATAAATTTATCTTCTTTTTCGCCTGTAATCAAAGGCAAGTCATGTGGGTGTGTTTTCCCTTTCTCACTTTCCTCTCTCTATCTCTATCTTTCTCCCTCCCTCTTCCTCTATCTTTGGAGCTGAAGAAGAAAATGGCAAAAAATATTCTGTTAAACAAAATTTCGACCGGAAGTTTCGCGGGTTGCAAATGTCTGTCTTTGCAATGTTGATGTCTGTCTGGTGTCCTGTCCTGTCTTTGGGGACGTGGCTTTAACGGTTACACACTGTGACAAGTAAAACAGTTATGTTCCGTTATAAGATGTTCAATTAATTCTGGCTGGCTTCAAAGAATATATGTTGTTTTGTTTTTTTTAATCTCTATTTATTTATACCAATAACTAAAAAATTCATCAAATTCGATTAATTTAATCATAAAAATTTTAAACCGACCAATTTTTTAAATTAATTTTTAACTTATCGATTAGATTTATTTTAATAAATCTTATTATTAAAAAATAATTTATTTATTTATTAATTGATCAATTTTTTAAATTAATAAATTTTTACAGATCAAAATAAATCAATTAATTTTCATTTAATAATCTCATTTTAAATTTAATTTAGAATTCTTCAGTGAATATCTTTCAAAAATATTTCAAAACTTTTAATTTTGTTTAATTTTTAATTAATTTTTTGCCAATCTAACATCGATTGAAACTTTTAAACCTATTTTATTTGTGCTATCAACATACTTAGATTATATAATGTAGATAGTTGTATTCAATATTTTAAAAATCAGATCGAAATTTAAATTAATAGGACAAAATTTAATGTTTAAAAAAATTCTACTGGCATTAAACTGTCATAAAATCGATTAAAGATTAAATAAAATTACAATTTTGAAATATAATTAAAAAATATACTTATTTTAAAGTTTAATTAAAAATATATTATTAAATCAGAATTAATTAATTTATTTTAATTTATAAAAATCATATAATTTATAAAAACAACCAATTAATTAATAAACTTTTAACAACAAAAAATTATTTTAAAAAATAGAAAAAATTAAATATTAATATTAATATTTTTACGGTCAAATTAGCCAAATTATTTTTTTATAATTTAAATTAATTCATCGGTGGCTCTACGAAACAAGAAAGCAGAGCAATAAAACAAAACTGAAAAACGAAAAAAATATGCGGAAACAGAGGAGATAAAAGCTACAACAACAATGGAACTTTTAGTACATTTAGCAAAGTTACAGCAAGAAAATCTGATCTTCCTGATTCCGGGCATACCCGAAAAACCATACGTGCCATCTAAAACAACATATATATCAAAAAGGTTGTGGATTTACACTCCTATTATTCTTGCCACAGCAATGAAACTCATAGGAGATTAGCAAAGTCATGGCAGGAAAAAAACTGGTCTTCCCGGTCCTGGATAGCAGAAGAATCATGCACCATTTATGACTTCATTCAGAAGCTCTTCCACGTTAACACTGAAACAAGTTCCTACGCTTAACATTCCAGTCGAGAGGAAGTTGATCTTGCATTTGGCAGGAAAAAGATGAAACTGGAAAACTCTACCTTTTGTCAGGAAACACTAGCTACTGAGGGAAGTCCTCCTGAAGCTAGCAAAGAGAGTGTCAATAGAAGAACCCTCTGCATTTGGGAGATCCACACAAGCACTGTTTCTTTCCCAGCTCAGCCTTTTCAGGTGACACTACTCCGTAATCATAAGTCAACTCTGTCATTGGAGGAATGTGCCTAAGGGCATAAAATGCAATGTGGAGATCGAACTCCTTGTTACTTACCCGCATGACTGGCTGCCAGAACACATTCGGCCAGCAACTGTGATTCAAAAAACGAGAGACATTCCCAAAATTTTTTGCATTAATAACTATAGGAAATGGGAGATCTGAAGCAGTTTTAGAACAGCAGCCTGGCAAATTTACTACAGGCTGGTAAATGTGGGTGCCATCAAAAAAGTGATCACCAATTTCACCACCAAGCTCTTGCATCTTATCACTGCTGATAACTTCACCTGCATACTCGCATATAAAAGTCCCCGCACGAATAGGATCCCAGGATCTTAAAGCCCAACCTTTATCCTTGGTTTTGAACACCTCCAAGCGAACTTTTATACCTCCTTGCGTCACACGGTTACGACAATTAGGAGGACAGTGACATGAAGAACCGCACTCGTATATAATAGATTTAGGGTTCACAAGAACTGCATTAGCAGTATGCGGGAGATAGCCTCCATTTTTCTGAACGCAAGGGCAATTTTGTTTACCAGGGAGACATCCACTAGAACAAGTGCAGCCAATAAAACTTTCAGTTGAGGTAAGTGGTGGTGTTGACTCTTTTGAAAGCTGGAGACTTGAAGAATATGTGAAATAGGCAGGACCCTTTTCATTATCAACATCATTTATAAGAGAAACAGGTAAATTTTCTCTCCCTGAAGTAAGATCTGGCAAAATAATCCCAGACCTAGGAACAACACCGTCCCTCCATAGCTGAATTGATTTCCAGATCTTGAAAGCATCGGGCTGGCCAGCTACTCTAATCAGTTTATACTTAAATACACTACATCCCGACTGCCCTTTCTCAATCCATGACTCCTGGATTTTGTATAAGCCATCATAAACATACACCTTGCTTGCTGGGCTTGTACTTGTTGGATCCCTCAGTCCCCTTACTACTCTCACTTCATTACCCCGGTGCAAGCTTTTCTCCAAGGCAAGGTTGCCTCTTTCAAGCTTCTGATCCATAATTTCCTTGTCCTTCCTATTAATATTTCCACCATGACCACTGTAAATCAAAACATTTTCATCCTCAACATTATCCTCATATCCACCTGATGAAACGATGCTGACTGCTAGCGGTTCCTCCTCTTGGCTGACCTTTAGGCTCATGTAATCGATTCCAGCCATACTTGGGGAATGCAATCCAATTAAGCACATCTCCATTCTGAAAAAGAAAATGCCCCCCACCTCAACACCAGGTACAGCTCCAATTCTCTTCTTAGCATTTGTCCGAAATCCTTTATTCATCAGGATGGTAGCAGCTCGTAAGTCTGAGCGCCTTATTTGCCCAAAAGTGGATTCCTTCATATCTTCAACCTGCATAATTTTTCTTCGAAGTAATTCAAATATCCCAAGAGTATACTCAACGGCCTCTTTATCACCATCTGATCTGCGGAATGTATCAAAAGTTTTAACATCATATGATGTAAGAATATCATCTGCTATTGCGTCATGATCAATCTCGAATGAGGTGAAATTGACATCCTGGCTACCTCTTGTCCTCTTCTGGGACTTGGTCTTACTTCCGACATTCTTATCTCCACTTGCACTTCCTTTAGACTGCCTCTTAGTTGCATCTGCAGACTCTGGTGTCTTATAACTATTTAAGGGTACAGCTGTTGAAATTGGGGTACCACCATAAAAAGTTGTTGAACGTATCGGGGTTTCCCCTGCAGGTTGTGTTTGTATGCCAGCAAATGGGTAGAACGGCGCATATCCAGGAGGAAAAGGACCAGATGGTGGAAAACACAAAAATGGGGAAAAACCTTGGGGACCAGAACCTCCATTAAAATTGGATGATAAAGGAAAAACTGGAACAAGAGATCGCAATGGCTTCACATCTAAAATGCTAGACTTATCAACCGACTCAGGAACTGGAACTGAGTCTTCGCCAAGATTTTGTTCCATAAATATCACAGCTTTAGCTATAACAGAAACCCTCAACACAACAGCAACAAGCTAGACAGAACTCGAAAAAACTTTCTTCCTGAAACAGCTAGAACCTCATTTCCTGCAAAATGTTAAGAAGGGCACTTCAGCCCACAGATTCATATACCAAACTGCAAGATTGCACAGACAATGATGCAAAAGCTATGAATTTCTGGTCAAGTGAGTTTGAGAATGGATTCCTAAACCCTGCAATCTCACACAAATTAAAGACAGCCAAATCTGAAGTAGCAAAAACACAAACCCTCAACGCAACAGCAACAACTAGACACAACTCAAAAAATTACTTCTCCTAAAAGTTAGAACATCATTTCCTGCAAAACAGTTATGAAAGGCACTTCAGCCAACAGATTCATACCAAATTGCAAGATTGCACAAACGTATGATTCAAAAGCTACTACCTTTTGGTCAAGTTGAGTTTGAGAAATACCTCCAATCTCACACAAATTAAAGATAAAGCCAAATCTGAAGTACAACATCATCATTACACGAAACCCTCATTTATACAAAACTCAAAACATGTCTAAAGCAAAATAAACAATAATTATTCCACGAAGTCTAATTGTGCAAGACTTAGGCTACAAAGGGTCAGTGACCCAGGAATAAGAAATCAAATTCACTTTAGAAAGTCGGGATCAAGAAGACCCCTTTTGCTTTCACATTGATTTCTATCGGTAATATAATTCGTTAATAAATGCAAAAGCAAAACAAAAAGAAAAGATCAAAGATCAAAGATCTGGAAGAAAAACTGTACCTTTTGATACAAAGGCATTCATAGATTGAAGAAAGCCATGACCTTTGAATCTCCAGCAGACAAGAGGCCGGAAACCACTAAAAATCCTAACTTTAAGTAATCTGCTACTCCATAGAGGAAGAAGCCAGATACGCAATTAAAAGGTTACTTGTCTTGGCATCTGCAACCTAGAAGAAGCTAACAGCAATTACAATGCAAACCCATGTTGTCTTTTCTTACAACTGTTCACGTTTCCAAATGACTTGTCCTCTTCGTGCTGATTGATAGATTCTAATATAGGACATCATAGTAGATTTGTCTGAAAGGGAACATCATGGTCCATAAAGTTTCGTGGGCCTGATGGGTTTCGGTTTCTGTCACTTTACCATGGACATGGAAGCACATTTATTTTTCTTCTCCTGGATCGTGGGAGCTTGTATTGGATCAACAACACAATGGGGCTTGAAATTTTTTCTTCGATTGAACCCGACTTGATCCATCATCCCTCCTTAGAATAATGGTCAGCTTCAGCCTTCAACCATCTCCAAAGTTTGCTTCTTTTTCTAATGATACGTGTTTATATGGCTGAAATTGTTCAAAAATGAATAATTTTATACTAATTTTTTAAATAATGATGATAAATATATATATAAATGATTTATATATTACGATTTATGAAAATATAATAATATATTCCACTATAATATTGTTAATTATAGATTTGAGATTAATTTTACCATCATATTCATAATATTTAAGGTGTTTTTATAAGATTTAATGATATATGAAGCAATGGTAAGAGAAATAATTTTTTAATTATATATTTTTAAAATTCTTATAAATTTATACAATTATATTATATTTTTAGAATTATTACTTTATGCTTTTTCAACACTTATACAAATTTTAAGTTAAAATTATAAATATTAAATTTTTAAAAAGATAATAACTCATCGCAATTAAAATTTATCAATAATTAAAATATACATTTATATTTTTTAATTAAAATATGCATTTATATATTTTTTATAAGATATTGTGTCTATTTTATAAAAATATAATATATCTAATATTTTATAATACAATTCAAATAATTTATCCTAATCATTTTCCAATAAGCATTTTAAATCTCCTAT
>JAOTIZ010000201.1:1605250-1619333 GCA_027123425.1 Erythroxylum panamense
AATTGATTTTGGGATGATTTATGAATTGTTGTATTCATTGTTTTCCGAATGATTTAAGAAATTTCTACACTTGTTCCAGATAATTTTTCATAAAGGATTTGAATTGTTTATTCAATGGTTTTTGAATGATTTGATAAAGTTGAAATACTCGTTTGAGTTCATTATGTTTACTTGATTGAAAATTTAATATGTGAACTAGTGTGACATATGGTTGAATGTTTTGAAATGTTATAAAGTGTGCATTCTTGTTTTGAGAAAAATTGAGAATTGTTATGTGAGTTTTTGTTTATAACTTGTGTGATATTGTAAATGATCGACATTATGTTGAATTTGAGATGATATGAAAAGTTCAGTTTCGAAATATGCCTTTGGGCAATTTGCTTTTCAGGCATGAATATGTGTTATATGGGTTTGGTTAGATCCCTTAAGTAGAGTCAGTGCACTGGTCTCTTTTTGAAAGCCTTCTCCTAGCTACCCGCTAGAGGCACTGGAGTTTTGATCTCGGACTCCTATAAGTCACGGCTACACCGGACCTCGATGCGGGAAGGTGTAGTACATTCCGTTCACGGCTGCACAGGACTGCTATGCGGGAATGTCCAGTACGTTCTGTTTTGGACTGACCCAAACTGTTTTATGTGTTATGTGTTTATGCATTTGTTTAGAATGTGGTGCATTTATATGTGATGCCTTTCATGTCTTCGATTTTATTTATGAATTGTAAAAAGGTTGTAACTTTGATGAATGAGAAATTGGGGTTTTCAATTGTGATAGTTTTGAAAACTGTTTAAAAAGGGTTATGAAAGATTTAAAATCAAGAAATTTTTTAGGAATAAACCTTCGATGTTTTCCTACGGTGACAGTTCGATCATTTGAAAATGAGTTTTGAAAATGTTTTGCTTATTATTTTATTTATAAACATGTTATCCACGAGCAATAAGCTCACCCCCCTTCATTCCCATCCAGAGGTGATGAGAAGAAGATCGAGTGAAAGAAAATGAGGGATTCCATTTGTATGCGTTCCTATTGAACTGTTGTTAAGTTTAAAATGTTCTTGAGAAATTTAGACTCATTGTGCTTTGTGTACTTTGGTTTATGATTATTAGTAATGGTATTTGGCTTAGAACGCCATTAGTGTATTGCAAGCGTTTAGTTCATGATGTATTTGGGTTATGAAATTGTATAAGAACTTGAGTTATGGAATTGGAAATGTATTGGCTATGGATTGTGCATATTGGTTTTGTATATAAATTGAATTGAGTTATGAATGTGATTTGGATATATATGGATATGGATGAATGTGCATGATGATGGGATATGAATTGTGATGGTTTATAAATATGATTGGTTTTGGGTTTGATTGAAATATGAATTGGTATATGTGTATGAATCGGAATTGAACTACTTTGTGTTTGAGTTTGGATTCCGGACGGGAGGTCCGAGGAGTTGTGTGTTTTGATTGAGCTGGTTATAGAAGTGATTTTTTAAAAACCCTTTTCAGGTTTGGGTTTATGAAAATGCAGTCGTTATGCTGCCGATTTTTTTTGATTCAATTAGAGATAGAATAAAATAAGATTTGATTAAAAGATGAATTGTGGATTTGTATGAATGTATAAGAAGATGATTAAGGATTGAGACTTTGCATGTATAAGGAGTTTGTTACGAATTGAGGATAATTTCCAAGAAAAGGGAAATTATATGGATTTGCATGAATTTGAATAAAGTTGGTTAAAAAAAAATTTACATCGGTTTTGATCCGTTTTGGACAGGAATAGTCCAAGGTTTCCAACGCGACGCTATTTCTAAGATATTTGTTTCAGATGTCGGATTTGGTTTTATTTGCTTCGATTCGATCAGTTTTTGTTTCCGTTTTCGATTTTGTTTTCCACATTTTGTGATCCGTTTCGTGTCTGCTTTTGAATTGTTTCGCTTTATGATGTTTAATTTCGATTTGAATTTTTCGTTCTCGATTCGTATTTGATCCGTATTTGTTTCGTATTCCTGTTATTCGATAATTCGATTTCGATTCGCATTGTATTTTCGCCTTATGTATCCACTATGGATTCCTTCGCTTTATGATTCTGAGTATTTAATTTTGGTTTGATTTGTTTCCGCCTTTTTGTTTTCGCTTTCGTTTTTTCATTTTTCGGTTGGGATACGGTTCCGAGATTGGGTCCCAACAAAGAGTTTCTTCCGTGAGATGAAAAAAAAAGAAAAAAAAAGTGTTTCCCAAGTGTTTCGAATTATATACTTGTCTATGGGAAATCCCAATGGAATGAAAAGAAGTGGAGTTGTTTGTGTTTAATTTGCAAAATTATGTGCCTAGATGCATACATTTACATGAGTTTTATGATATTCTGTATAGCTCTATTGCCTTTGCTTTAGTCTTCTCTTATCTTTCTTTTACCTCACCTTTAGCCAAGCCCCATTACAATCATTTTAAAGACCTTTTGATTTTTGTATAGTATATGCACACTTTGATAGTGTTGTCAAGATTGAAGAGCAAGCATATGGTAGAATCTATTCGTTGATCGAATTTTGAGAGTTACACATTTGAGCCTAAATAGTTTGATTGTTGGAGTGTATATCAATGAGAGGACTTATTATTTCGATATGGCATAGATTTCCTCTAACTCTATTAGGCTAGATTAGTTCGACTGTTACATGTAAACTGAGTTCATTGATTTTATGTGTTGATCGTGGTAAACTGAGTTCTAGTTATCATGCTTGAATTAATTGAAATGATTGGGGATTTGATTTGAATGCTGCATACTTAAGTATTTTTCTTCGCATTGCATGTTTTTGTTTTTCTGCACTTTGTTTTTCAGGTTTTTTATAATTCTACTTTTTGTTCTTTTTCTTACTTGAGGACAAACAAAAGCTAAGTGTGGGGGAATTTGATACACTCATATTTTCATATATCTTTAGGACTTAATTCAGAGTCATTTATGTTCATTTTATGTTCATCTATAGCTGGTTTATCATGTTTTAGCATTATTCAAAGTTCGTTAACATAAAATGCATAAATGAAACAAATAGACTATAATTGCACTATTTTTGGGTTTCTGGCAGACTTGACCATTAGTCATTATGGGATTTTTATCTCGAGATTGGTTTAACCAAAAATTCTGAAATTTCATACTTCAATTTTTGACTCATTGACGGATTTTTTGGGATGAATTGCAGATTTGTTTTAGTTGGAATTCAGGAGAAATAAATTTCCAAAAGTTGCGTCAGATTTTGGATTGCCAGAATGACCTTTCAACGATGTTTCAATCATAACTTTTGACTCAGATGGTGAAATTCAGTGATTCAAATCTCATATTGAAGCTAACTCAAAGAAAAAGATATTGATAAAATTTTAGGATATGAGAAGCTAACTTAAAGACAAAGGTACATATAAAATTTGGGCTCCTAAATCGTCACCGTTTAGTTTTTATGCACTGTCGAAATTGACCTTGAAAAATTCATTCCAACCAACAACACAACTCTACTCCACGCACAAACCCACGCATTAGCCCCCACGTTTAATTATTTCAGCCCATGCAGCAGCTACCCCATCCACCAAAGAACAACGCAGATGCTTTCCACCAACATAACCTCATTTCACTCTCCATACCTCCACTCATGCCACTCACATGCAACAACCCCCACAAGCTTGCTGCCTCTGTTCCATTCACATGTAACAGCCCCCACACATCATTATTTTTCATGTAGACAGCTCCACATCCAAGTAGTTATTTTTCCATTCTTTTACCCCACTCACGGAGATTGCCTTGAGGGCAAGACCACCAAGCTACTCCCATTCACGCAATTAACAACACTGAAGCTTCCATCCACCAACCAACCAAATAGCTACACCTATTCACTTTGAAACTCCAATCAACAAAGCCTCTTACAAAATGTAGACAGCTTCATTAACTCCCATTCATTTTACACACATCTAAGCAACACATGCAGCCCTCCATCCTCCCACTCACGTAACAGTCTCTTCTCCAACAACTCAACCGCAAGACAACAAAACCTGCATCTTCTCCACATAACAATGTTTAACACTGGGACACTCCTCTCATTCACCATGTAGCTGCTTCCATAACAACATCACTCACTAGTCTCCACACAACAACGCAGACTCCACTCATTTCATGCACCAACAGCAGCTCGTCCACACCATTCACCTAGCCTTCATGCACGTAGCCATCTTCTCCACTCATGCACAACCCGTCCACCGCTAAACAACACAGCATATTTAATTCACGCAATCATTTTTCAACAGCACAACCTCCCTTCACTGAAAATCAAGAAGCCCCTACTAAAGGACAAAGCAGCCATGCAAGGAGAGGGGAGAGCATATTACTCCACTGCAGATCGGGAGTCGTGTTCTTGCTTTTTATCTGTTTCTTTCATGAGTTTGTTTAGGATTTATGCTTGTGGATCGCTTGGCATGATGATTTATGGCTAGAACTTTAATTTCTCTTGGGATTTGATGTTTTGGTGATGCTTTAATATTGAATTTTGTTGAATCCATGACTCAATATTCATATACTTATCAATTTTTCCTTGATTTTATTTGTTCTTCCTTTGGATTATTAGAAATTGCCTTGGTATAAATTTGCCTTTGGAAAAAGGGAGTTTTGCTAGAAGATTGAAGGAAATTTCGACTAGGATTTTCTTGTGAGTCGGGAGACCCAAGAAACTTAGTAGGTAAAAATTGAAGGTTTGGTACTTAAGAAACTCTAGGAAGAACTTAAGTAAGGGATTACTAAGTGACGTCTTAAATGGATAGATTAATTCATCTTTGGGAAAAGGGGATTAATTACTCTTAAAATTCACCTTCAAGGTTAAGATATTTCATTTGTGGAGGATAGCTAATTCAATATTAAGGTTGACAAAAATATCATTCCCTAAGAGAAAGTCATTCCCTATTGAAGTTAATATTTTTAATTAGTCAATTGTTGCAATCTTTTCTTAATTAATAACTGCACAAATTTGTCATATTCATAGTTATTTTGGTCGTAGTGAATTGGGTAGTTGTTTAGAAATTTATTTAATTTTTTAAAAAATTTCTTTACATTAATTTTAATTTCTTAAAATTTCACTCAACCCGATTTCAAATACCGTTAGCTAGCGTAGAATTGAACTTTCTCATAATCTCTGTGGACACGACTCGATTCTTATCTATTTATTACTCACTTTGACAACTGTACATTTGCGGTTCACAAACATGTCTATTATTTGGAGATAGATAGCTGGTTTTCCACTCCTCAAAATTTTGATACATCATTTTGTTTTGATATTAATGTTGATTTTGCATTTGATAGCCTTGAGGAAGGTGTGTTTCTTAATTTTGCATGAACTAATGATAAGGGAGCTGTTATACAAGTTGCAAATGTAGTTTCTAAAAGAGGATAGCCGTGCTCCTGCTACTGTTCTAAACCCTTTTAACGCCACTCTCACTTCTGATTTATTTTCTTTTTCTATTGATCAGACTCACCCTAATTTTTCTGATTCCAGTTCATCTGATGGTGGAACTGAGTCGGGAAGTGGAGGACATATACGTCGAACGGAGCTTATATCCTCTTCCCCAAGCTACATGGACGCACCACTCTCACTGAATGCATTTGAAATACCAAAGTTGGTTCTTTCTATTATGCAACTCTCTGATTTAGAATTAAACTTCCCTCTAACCTCTTCCCTTTCCACCACCTACATCTTCCTCCCCTTCTAATACAACTATATAACCTCCTCCTTCTCATTTCATGATCACTCATACTCGAGACCATACTTATACCCATTGTCACTTTTTTGATTACATCACCAATATTGTCACCATCCCAAATACTTCTTTTGATCCCACCTCCTTTACTCAAGCCAACAAATTTCTCACTAACGCCAAGCTATGTTTGATGAGTTTAACGCTCTCTATTGCAATCACACATGGAATCTTGTTCCTTCCCCACCAAACACAAACATTGTCGGCTGTAAATGGATTTTTTGTACTAACTAAATCTCAATGGTTGTCTTAACCATTACAAAGCCCATCTTATAGCCAAAGGTTATCATCAAATCCCAGGAGTTGATTATACTACCACTTTCAGTCCTATTGTTAAACCAACAACTATTTGCATTATCATTGCCCTGGCCATATTCCATAATTGGCCTATTCACCAACTTGAAGTTAATAATGTCTTTATTCATGGTTATTTACAAGAATCAGTTCACAAGTCTACGGTCAAATGAATTCTATGATATCTCCACTCCACTGTTGTGTGGAAATGTTAATAAATTTTGGAGTGAAAAATAAAACAACAACAAGAATACCAAGATTTTTATACTGGCTCGACAATGCCTACGTCCAGTTTGGAGACGACTGAATATTTCACTATAATCAATGAGAGCATACAATAGTATTTATCACTAAATTTTCCAAAAGATCCAAATTAATCCAAGCTCAACCACTCCTACTAGAAAGAGAAAGAAAAAAATTTTCTCTCTCCCTCTTAAAATTTCTTCTCTCTCTTACTTTTGGAAATTTTTCTACTCTCTCACACTAAACCACTTCTGCTCTCTTCTCACACCAGAAATCTTATGCTCTCTCCTTTCCTTCTTTCGTTGTTGTTACTTCTCTTTTATAAAGAATTCAATGGGTGAAGGTGAAAGCCAGCTGCACCACCAAAATTCACCAAAAACAAGACACCATTTTTGACTCAACAATCATCGAAAGCAAGCTACAATTTCTGACTTTGAGAAGCTAAGATTTCTGACTTTGAGACAATACTCAACAATCTCCACCTTGGCTCAAATCCTCGAAGTAGAATTCCCAATGGTTGTCTCCCAATCCCCTATGAGGCAATCAACAAATTTTACAAATGCCAATCAAGTCTAAGCAATGCTTAAACTTGAATAACGAAACCGGTTTTGTCAACATATCAGCAGGATTATCGGCGGTCCCAATCTTCTAAAGAAGAATATCTCCCTCATCAATAATCTCACGAACAAAATGGAACCTTACATCAATGTGTTTTGTACGTGCATGATGAACGTACAAAACACAAAGAAGAAGAAGGAGGGAGAGCACAAAGAGAGCAAAATTTCTGGTGAGAGAATAGAGAAGAAATTGTTAGAGTGAGAGAGACAATTTCGGGAGAAGAAGAAGAGAGAATAGTGAGAGGGAGAGAGAAAAAAAATTATTTATATAGTTTTTTTGTTTCTCTTTTCTAGTAGTAGTGAGCTTGGGTTATTTTGGGTCTCTTAAAATTGAGTGATAGACATTATTGTATGCTCTCATTGTTATAGTGAAATACTCAGTCGTCTCCAAACTGGACGTAGGCATTACCGAACCAGTATAAAAATCTTGGTGTTCTTTTGTTGCTGTTTTACTTTCACTCCGCATTTATTCACGTTTTCGCACAACAAGTGGTATCAGAGTTCCAGTTTTACGACTGGGGTGTTGTAGGAGTGAAAATATATTGGAGCAACAGTATCAGTGAATAGTGTCTACTACAGTACTAGTAAACAGTGTCGTGCTACAGTCTCGTGAATAGTACCAGTGCTACAGTACTCTGAACAGTATCTATTTTTCAAGAGACCCAAAATTAACCCACTCTTATTAGAAAATAGAAAACAAAAAAATATATCTATTTTTTTTCTTTTCTCTCTCCCTCTCACTATTCTTCTCTCTCTTCTCCTTCGAAAATTTGCTCTCTCACTTCTGAAAAAAACTCTCTCACACTAAACAACTTCTGCTCTTCTCCCAACTCTCTTCTCTTTCGTTAATCTTTCTCCCATTTATAGAGAATTTCATAGGTGAATGTCAAAGTTAGCTGCACCAAACTCCAACAGAAATTCAAGCTACCATTATTAAGCCACCATTGTTGATCACCGAGAGCAAGCTTCAATTTCTGACTTTGAGAAGGTCAGATTTATGACTTTACAAGCTTCCATTTCTGACTTTATTTGAGCCAATATTCAACAGAGGGATCCTTTTGAAAAAGACATTTGCAAAGTTTCTCAATAGACCTTTGTTGAAAGGGTTCTCCTTCTTATCATAGCGGTACCTGAAATTCTCGTACGTGGTCTACAAACAGAAAAACGTAAGATGGATGTGAAAAATTGATTTAAGTTGAGAAACTCAAGGACACTGATATGTGTGCTGCAGACCTAAAATTTTCAACGACCATTGACAAATGATTTTGTAGCTATCTAAAAGAGGGGGGAAGAAGAGATTTCTTAAAGAAAATAATGATAGTAATCAGTCTAATGACACATATAATGCCGCGGATAGTTCAAGATTAGAGTTTGGAAAAAAAGCAAAAAAGAAGATCACCTGGTTGGTAGACATCCAGTAAAAATGGAAAACTGTAAGGCCACCAACAAACCATACAGAAAATGGAGAGAATATCCTGTGATAGCTTGCTCCAGAAACTTCTGTCTTGTCGGATAACAATAACCAAGGAAAAAGAAACACAAAAATGCACAGAAGGGTTGAAAATTATATAAAGCTTATGAAGGCCGGGTAGTACCGCTGCAATCAGAACATTGTAAGGAAATGATTAGTTCCTTCCTCAGAAATGAGAAAACGTTTGCCCTTTAATAAAGACATATTTGAAGAAATATGCAATTTTCGGAGAAGAAGTTAAGTTGTCATTTTGTATTGGTATATAAACTTCTTTAATGTGTTGAAATTATTATTTAAAATTGATGAATTTGTTTCTTAATTGTATTTATATTATTTTAAACCCTTGGGGGACAAAATTGAATCGAAAGAGGGAAAGAAAGTAAAGATAATCTGAAAATTCCTGATTGACAGCAAATGCAGTGACTAAATGTGAGCACGTGTAAAGACAAAAATAATCTACATATTTATTTTTAAATTCAAATCCGAGAATTTCATAATCTTTGAAGACTAGATTGCTATCTTATCAATAAAGATCTGCAATTTGAAGTGAGAATAAGTATTATCTGCTGAAGATCACGAGAAGAGAAAAGAGAAGAAATTGAAACAAGAATAAAGAGGCAAAATTGTTACTGCTTACGCAGCCTTTAATGTTAGGATAGTTTTTCACTTTTCTGCAGTTTTTCTTCTTCTATTCTCTACGGCAATCATTAGTTTTAGCATAGTTTAGAATTTATGCAGCTTGTTTTTGAGTTTAGGATGTTTTTCTGCACTTTCTTCTTCTGTCTTTTTTGGACAACCATAATTAGCTTTCGATTTTTGTATTATTTCTTTAAAAAGTTTTGGATTCTTAAAAAAACAGACCAAAGATGAAAACTATGTATTTAGCTAATATTTTGTTTATTTTCACTTTTACGATAAGTAGCTTTTTTTTTTTCCTTCCGAGAAGGATAGAACTTTTAGTACAGTGGGCAATGTGACGGCAGCAAAATCTGGTATGCCTGGTCCTGGATACCAGAAGAAGCATATGTGCCATCTACAACAACATATATGTCAAGAAGGTTGTGGATTTACCCTCCTATTATTCTTGTTACAACAATGGAACTTGTAGTACACTCCTATTATTCGTTAATAAATGCAGCAGCAAAACAAAAAGAAAAGATCAAAATCTAGATGCAAAATTGTTCCTTTTGATACAAAAGCATTCATAGATTGAAGAAAGCTATGCCCTTTGAATCTTCAGCAGATAACAGGAAGGAAACGACTGAAAATCCTAACTTTATGTAGTCTGCTACTCCTTAGAGGAAGAAGACAGATATGCAATAACAGTCACTACAATGCAAGTCTAGAAGAAGCCTAAGGCTAGTAACTACAATGCAAGCCCAGGATGTGTCTTACTTACAACCGTTCACGTTTCCAAATTACTTGTCCTCTACATCTGCTGATTGACAGATTCTAATCTCGGACATCATAGTAGATTTGTCTAAAGGGAACATTTAGTTAATATTAGGAGGGATGAAATCTCCTTATTTTCATTTTTTAGTATCATCCTGTGTCCTTTCCTTCTCATCCATTCGTGGTTAATATTAGAAGAAATCAAATATCCTGTTTTTATTTTTCGGTATCACCCTGTGTCCTCTCCATCTCATTCATCACGAATATTAACTAAATGTTCAATGTTAATGGATGAATAAGATGAAGAGGGCACAAGATGGCATAGTAAAATAGGAACAACTACTGTGCTCAATATAAGAGAGTTACTTGAGAAAGGGAATATATATATATATTATATTCAAGTTAAGGGCAAATTAGTTTTGAACATTATATTTCTTTAACATTTTATGAAATATATAATAAAAATCTTTTTTAATATTATATATTACGATTTATGAAAAATATAATAATATATTCCACTAAATTATTGTTAATAATAGATTTGATAGTTCTAAAATGAATTTTACCATCATATTCATAATATTGTAGGTGTTTTTATAAATTTTAATGATATATGAATACTTTTTTATAATTTTTATTTCAATTTTTATAACATTACAAGAAATAATTTTCTAATTATATATATTTTCAAATTCTTATAAATTATACAAATTAGATTATATATTTTAAATTGTTATATTAGACTATACTCAACACTTATACAAAATACTTACACAAATTTGAAGGTAAAATTATAAATATTAAGATTTTGAAAAGCTAATAACTCAACACAATTAAACTTTATCAGTAATTAAAACATGCATTTCTATTTCATAAAAATATAATATATTTAATATTTTAAAATAATTTATCATAGAGTTTGTGCATGATGATTTAGATATGACAGATTTGATATATTGTAATTATTCTTTTACTTGATGAGATATGACTGATTTGATGTATTGTGATTTTCCTTTTACTTGGCATGTAAGTAGAATTTAAGGGTTTCTTAAAAGGCTCAACTTTCAGTTTAAAATAATATTATTTTAATATAATATTAAAGTAATAAAAATTAAACTTGACCAATTCAAACTTAAATCACTTTTTTTTTTTGTTTTTATAATGAGATTTTTTTAATAAGTTGATCTTCACCTTTACCTTTACTTGTAATTCTAATAAAGAAATAAAGACTTAGGAATAAAAATAATGATGTTAATTAAAAATTTGAGCCACAAAGATTGGAATGGATATAATTGCCAATTCTTACACTTAAATTATTCATACTTTTGGGTCAACCATATGATATAAATAACTCTAATCATGCACTCTTTATTATATTGGTCTAGATTCATAATAGGGATAAGATACATTTTATCTGATAAAATTAAAAATTAAAAATTAAAAATTAAAATATTTCACTAATATTAAATTATTATTAAATTAGTATATAATAAAAAACAAACAAAATTTGAAATTTTAAAATAGAATTATAAAAAAGACTATCTTTATTATTCGAAAAAGTTAAATATTAATTATAAAAAGTTATTAAATAAAAATAATTATTTTATTATAATTTATAAGATAATAGAGATAATTTAGATAAATAATTCATTTTTTAATTATTAATTTTTATATATTTTAAGTTGTATATAAATTATTCCTTTTTCCTTCACACATGATAAAGGTCTTATCCCAAACCTCTGATTCAACACTTATGACTCTTCTTCCCGTGTACTCAGTCAAGACAATGGTATGGTTAAGGAAACTCTAGTTAGGTAGAACAAGAGACATTCTCTAGATTGGATAAGAACGAGGGGGAGATCAAATCAAATAGAATATGAAGAGATAATCAAGACTTTCCTTTGGGGTTAACGATTGCTGTCACAGAAACAACAATCATCTTTTGTCTTCTTGGACATGAAAGTCCTTAAATGGGCAAATTGTTTTATCTTGTACAGAACCTCCTCATGTTTGCTTCTAGCACTCAATCTGGTAGGCCCAACAACCAATGGATGCTTCTGCTTAGCCATTTTTATCACCATTTCATGGAGGTTAATGCCTAACTTATTCACATAATCCAACTTGTTTGTATTATAAGTGATATATATGTACCAACCATCGAGTCCTTTAGTAGGTAATCCAACCTTGAAGATGAACTTCAATGGCGTCCAATCCTTTGTACGTTTACATTATCAGGAAAAAAAGGAAGATTTCCAAGTTGTTCTTTACATGTTTTTGTCTTCGAACTGGTGTCATAAACTATGTGTATCATAAGCAACGTAAAGTTTTCTTTTTGAAATCAGGGAATATTTATATGTTTTACAAATCAGCGCTCAATCCACTTATAGGAATCATATTCTTCATATGGTTTGATCTGGTTCATATTGATCTTCCAAACCAAAGCCAGAATATTTTTTTACAATTTGGATATAGCTTTCAAGAGAGATTAATAGAAACCTGGATTAAGAACAGTGAAGATACGAGACTTGAACAAATGTGTTAATACTTTCTTGCAATCCACAATCAGATAAGGTTGACGGGGACGCGAAGCTAGATCCTTAAGAATGGCCGAAAATGCTCCATCTCTTGCGAGTTGCGACGTAGACAGCCGCTTCACCCAACCACAATATAAACCTTTAAGAGCCCATCAGTCATTCAGTCTAGTCAACACCTTACCCAGCAAAAGAGCTTCCACTTCCTCTTTGTTTCAGTCATATTTGCTTATATGTCTTCAAAGAACTGAAATCTCACTTTGGTCTTTGTCCCAGGTAACTTGTTATCCTTAAAGCTCGTGTCTTTGATCATTCTTTTTGGTTTTATTTGAATCCCCCTTCTGGGTTGTTGTTTCTCTTATGCCTATGTGATTTTTGTAATTATGTTGATCAATTTCTGCACTAAAGGTTCGAACTTTATTGAGTAAATGGGTTCGAGAAGCTTCAATTTACAATCTTGACCTTAGTTTTGGTATTATTCATGCGGGATTCCAAATGGTGTGGTACATCGATTATTCTCTTTTTGGTACAGGGTGACATGATCTGCGGGACAGACCGTTTAAAGTAGGGACTTTATGTCATCTTCTTTGTTAATCTAACTAATAATAGAACCGAATCGATTTTCTTTTTATCTGTATAAACGTACATGGACTTGTTTACACTTTGTTTATCTTCCTTTCTGTTTTGATCCATCAAAATGCAACTGAATGAGCTCTTTATGGCTTCTATAAAGCAGGTCCTGCCCTTGTTGGATACCGTAAGTGAATGAGCGAAAGATGGCTTCTTTCACGACCTCTCGCAGCGTTGTCGTGCTCTGCGTCTTCACTGGGTTTTGGTTTATGCATCAATGTTGTGCTGGGTGGTTTCAAGCAAACCAGACTGCACAGTTGATCATTGATGCTTCTGGGGGTCGTCCAATACCGGAAACGCTCTTTGGGATATTCTTTGAGGTTAGTTTTTCCCTTGCATTTAATACATTTCCTTTTACTGTGTAGTTGATTTTTCTTCTTTTCCTATATGTTGTATGTTTGATGTCATTTCTATTTTCTTGGTCTTCCTCAACGTCACAAATGCAAAATGTGTTTTTCATTCTAAATTCACTTTGATGTATGGAGTGATTCATACATACATCTAATGATCTTTGAATGAAGAGGATTTGAGCAGAAAAACCTTGTTGCACTGATGAGATCTTTGAGTTTTCCTTGACTAGACTGAATATCATTTCAACTCATATTGATCATCACTGAGGGGATTTGTATTATGTCTAATGAAACAAATTTCAACTTAACGGTATTTTTTAATGCAATTAATGAAATACACTCGAATATAAAGACGATGAGTGTCAAAGGGTAGCTTGATATCAGAGTTGATTTTATTCAGGAGATAAATCATGCTGGAGCTGGTGGAGTATGGGCAGAGCTTGTCCACAATCGAGGTAAGATTCCATTAATTGAAAAGAAAGATCAGTATGTTAATTTTTGCTACAAAAGATTTATGAGACTGGAGATGATAGAAGCTCTCTGTATATAATGAATACCGTGAGATTACATTGTTGGATTACAGAATCGAAATCCAAATGGTTTCCATATAAATCTAAAAGGAGCTTTTCAATTCACTATTTCTGTATTTAATTTCAATTTATGAGTGGTAATCTGCAACTGGGGATTCCTAAACTCTTTCCTTTTTCCATTTTCAATTCCAGGGTTTGAAGCTGGAGGACCCAATACTCCCTCAAATATTGACCCTTGGTCAAAAATCGGTGATG
>JAOTIZ010000201.1:1635489-1657096 GCA_027123425.1 Erythroxylum panamense
TCTACTGGTCCAAATCCTCAAAAGTCTTCAACGCTCCTGTTGGCAAATTCTCACAAACCATCCGTGAGTAGTCGATGGAGAAGTAAAGCGGGAAACAAAAACAAAAGGGGGAGGGAACGTTGGCTTGGCTGGCGTGAATCTGGAGCTGAAACGAAACTCTTGTTTTAATAAAACGTCGACGTTTTAAGTGTGTAACAGAGTAGGACCAGAGTTAGTGGTACAGATGATCTGGTGCCCAAAAAAAGAGTTTTAGAGGTAGAGAGAGACAAGAATTCCCCAGTCTGGTTTATTATTTTAAAATGATATTATTAATTATTATATTATTTTAATTAATTAATTAAAATATTATTATTTCTAATTAATACATTATAATTAATTAAAATAATGCAATTAATTAATTAATTACAATATAATTAATTAAAATATAACTAATTAAAATATAATTTATTAATTAATTACACTATAATTAATTAAAATATTATTATTAATTAATTAATACATTATAATTAATTATAAATAAATAAATAATTAGTTACAATATAAATAAATAATTAATTAAAATATAATAAATTTTTATTTCTTAATATTTTTTACAAGCTAAACATTGTCAATGATAATGATAACATTCCTTCCTCTTAACCACCCATCATAATTATAATGATAATTTCAATACTTACTATATTCTTTCTCATTTTTTTACCATTTTTTAATACAAACTAACCGCCCCTTAGAACTCAAAACACGAAATTATTTCCAATCCATAAGCAGCTGGAAGCAATCTTGGAATGCTAATCACTTAGCAACCATGTTTTTGAGATCAAAAGCAGTCTGAAGCAGTTTTAGGACTTAAAACTAAGTCAAAGGGAGTAGTTGGCTAAGCCCATTAGAGATCAAACTCTATTGAAGATTTCATATTACTTTTTTCGTTTTAGTAAATAAAAATTACCATTTTATTTTTGTGAAGGAAAAATAGTGATTTATGTTGTAACTTTTATAATTATGATAAGGATAAATGAACCATTGGAAACAAAAAAGCTCACGGAGAATATAAAATATATAAGGAATAGACGAAGAATAAAAAATTTATTGGTCCTATTTGGCAATTAGCTGATTCTATTAATTGTTAGCTGATAGCTGATTCTATCAGCTGATTTGACCAACGGATTGCATTAGCTGTTTGTTAAAGATGTCGGGTAAAATTAACTATTTAGTATAAACTGTTTATGTGTAAAATGATTTATGAAGACACGAATTTAAAAAAGGTTATGTACTTATTAATTAATTTGCAATTGGATTCACTATTTAGTTACTATAATTGGTTACGATTATACTATTCCAATAAAATAATTATATAAATATTTTTATTATCGATATTTTTAAATACTTACTAACATTAAAATTATTTGATCCCTTAATTTAAATTGAGTAATGTAATTAACTTGTGAATATTATTCAAAAATTATATAAAATTTTATTGTAATATTTTTTATTTAACTAAAGAATTATTAAATAATTACATAATATTATAAAAATAAAATTTTAAATTGAGTTCAAGTTGATCAAATTTTAGGTAAAAATAATATTTAATATATTTAATATTTTTTAATATTTTCAAAAGAAAATAATATTTAAAGCTCAAATTGATCAAATTTTTGGTAAAATTTGAGTTCAAGAAGGTCGTCTAAAAGAATTTATTAATTAAAATGATGTTATTTTGTTAAATTTTAATACAATGATATTATGTTATTTAAAACATGTGTTATATTTTAATAAAATAATGTCATTTTATTTGAAATATAAGTCAGAAAGAAGAACTTATGCCCTAGCTCGGCTAGACTCAATTAACCATAACAAGGACCGTATGCTTGCCAAATATTGCAATGGCCATTGAAGCAAGTGAAAAAGTGCTTAAGAAGCATTTAATCTCATTATATTATCCATCAATGCCTTATCATCCACATCTCTCCATGCAACAAGAAGCAAACTCATTTCCTGTAATGTGGCAATACATGCTCGATAAAGTTAATACAAGGCCACACACAGAGGAAAGGAAGGCTACAATAGTTCTAAGCTTTAAGCTATTGGTACTTGATTAGTGCCCATTATCACAAGAACCATAATGACAATGGCAATGACCAATAACATTGAGCAAAAGCAACCACCTTTGGTTCGTTTATTCAGAAAAGCCAACTTCCTTTGCACCATCTGTTCAAAAGACAATAGACAAATACACGATTAGATTATATAATCATTAAGGTTTTAGGTTAGTCATATCATCAAGTTCATTTAGACTCTCAGAATGGTATAGCAGTGATCTGAATTTAGACTCTCAGAATGGTATAGCAGTGGTCTGAATTTAATAACCTATCAGTAATGTGGATGTTAATTCACAAGCTAATCAATGATGTTTGTTAATCTCAAACTATGACATTTTGATTTGTATTGTTTATAATCAGGTCTTCACTTACACTCATATTTCAATAGGAACAAGATTATCTATTGAATTATCTAGCCTACACTTGAATTCCAATTCCAACTTGGATAATATTGAACCAAAACCACCATTTTTCCACAGAGCTTCTAAAAAAGATAAGAAAGCATGTCTGTAGGGTTTTATACATATGGATTTAAGCTAACCTGTAGACGGGAGTTTGTTTCATCTACCCGCTCATCCAAATCATCCTGCAAGTGCAATGTTTAGGAGAAACAGAAATAAAGTTTAAGCTGCAATTAGTTCTGACAAAAACTGCTCAGAGAGACAAGAAGATTATACAAACTGAAAATAGCAAAACAATTATCAGTACCCACCAGGAGCTTAGTATGAAGGCCTAGCTCCTCATTAATGGCTAAAGCAATGTGTTTCGTACTAGTCACCGTCTCCTCCAGTTTTCCCAGATCAACATCTTGTTCTGCTCAATATGCAGCAAATCCGAATCATAAACTCACAAATCTTGAAATTAAACTCGCTACAAGTAAGAAAATGCCAATTGCCAAATTTATAATGTCCTATTACCTTTCATAATCTGTCTCTGAAAGCCAACAAGACCTTGGTTATCCAGGCCAGTTGCTCTATTCATAACATCCTCTGACTTCTTATCAGGGCCCAGTAAATCATCTCTGTTAGAACTGGACATGTTGAGAGTAGTTGCCATCTGGTTAGCTTTCGAACTCAAATTCTTCAGCATGTCTTGTCTTCGATTCATCTCTTTCCCACTTCTGTCTAAAATAATAGCAACAATACTTTTAGGAGCAGAGACAAAAGCAGGTAAAAGATACAGTAAGAGATTAATGTCTAAACAGATCTCCACTCTTGAGCATGAAGGTTCCTCAGGTTTAAAAAGAACTTGAAACACCATCATCCAATAAAGTTATAAAAGAGGAAATTAACAAAATCTTCTCAATTTCAAATATATCAAAAGTTTTCTACATTGACCATAACACACCAAAGATATATGAGTATTGGAAACTTACATTATCTGTTTCTTCGGAAGCTCTGGCAAAAGAGACTGTAAAACATCAAGCTTTGTTCTGAGAATGGTGATCTTCCTTCGAGCAGTCGATAAATGTCTCTGTGTCCCTTGTCCTGAAGCAGCAACAGAATTCTTCCCGGAAATCATGCCGTTGACTTCCTCCGCTAGTTTCGACGCCTCACCTAATTCCTTCATCCATGATTCCGAAGGCAACGTCATTGCCCACCTACAAATGTACGGATTTCAGAGCAAAATCCATAAACAGATCTTAACATCAATCCAAAAGAAAGAAAATTTCAAAAAGATGAACAAGAAAATAATGAAGGGCATTGGTCCTTTACACAAAAAAATGCATTCACATGCTTTTAGTCACTTGAAAATTCTTCACAACGCAGTCAAATTCATATCTCAAGATAAATCAATCAGTTGACTGAGCCAAAGAAAGAAAGAAACGCATGAAGAAATTATTAACATGAGTTTACTACCTTAACTGGTTCGGATAATGGGTAATGGAGAAATCGGAAGAAGGAAGCAAAGATCACGTAAAAGGAGCGATCTTTGCAGGCGTAGCGTACTAGCGTAGTGGTTGAAAGAAGAGAAGAGAAGAGAAGACAAAAGAGGCGCCATTTATTACAACTCCTGAGATGTCCGTTTCCTAATCAATGTATAATTAACCCAGACGGTGTCGTATTTGGAGATTATTTTTATGTTCATTCGGAGTAGAAACTAATATCTGCATTCTTTTATTCTCTGAGGTATGGTACAATGCACTTTCGGCCGCCCGAATTCGATTTTGCCCGATCGGTTCAATGTTAGGATTAGCTAATTTTTATATGCGGCCCTTTTTTTAAGAATTCAATTAATTGTTTGATTGCTTTAAAAAAAATTTAAAAAAGCTTTATACAATAAATCGTTTGGTAATATAAAATATAAAATATTTTTAATTTTAACCATATTTATTTCGTAATAAAAATTATATATATATTATTTAAAATATATTAAATAATATGTAAAGCACAATATAATGATTATTATATAATTTTAATCCATATGAAACATAAATAAAAAATATATAACCAAATCTTCTGTATGGATTATAATATAAGTAAAACTAATATATATATATATATATATATAGATCAAATAATATTATATAATTCTTAAAATAAACGTGAAGATATGTTTGTAATATTGTGAAAATTATATGTAAAAATATAATGATAAAGATAACTAAAAATTAGACTCACTAATTAATCTGAAAAATCTATAAAAAAGTGTTTTTTTGAAAACTTCAAATTTGAGCTTCTTAAAAAGCTATATTTTAGCTTCAAAAAAAGCCATTTTTATTTTAAAAGTATTTTTAGATTTTACAACAAAACATTTATTTTTCTTAAAAACAACTTTTGCAGTAAAAAAAAGTGCTTAGCTGAAACAAACAAGCACTAAGTCCGATTTTAGTTCACTAAATTTTCGGTCGTCCCGATTCGGTTTGGCCTGACCGGTTCAATGTTAATAAGTATGATTTGAGTTTACTAAATTCTAGATCAAAATCAAAATTTTGTTTATAATATTGGGTTCTAATAGGTCTAACCTAATTCAAAACTTGAAATTTTTTAAGTAAAATAATGTTATTTTTAATTTTAAAATTTAAAATATATTTAATCAGATTTGACCTAAATTTGGTTGAGTTTCAAGCCACCTAAAACCAATCTCGGACTCGAGTCTAAAGTTTCAAGTTTGATTGTGTTACGAGTTAGACTCAAATTTGAAAACATATTTTTAGATTGACACAAACTGAGATATGACCCATTGCTAACCCTATATTTGAAATATTATTAACTTAGATGATGATATTAAGATAATACTTACTATATTTCAAATAAGATGCAATTATGATAATAATTAAATATTATTTAAATATTATAAAATGAAAATCTTTTTTAATCAATATTTAATGGAATTATTTTAAATTATGTTATTGTCACATAAATTAAAATATTAACTTATATATCAGAAACTAACAAAATAGTAATTTAATTGTTTTAAAAATATTGAAATGTAACGTGATATTATAAATAATAATAATAATTTAGTTAAATTGATGTTAGTTTCTATAATTTAATTGATTTTTTATATTATGAAATTTTTAATATTTTTGAAAATATCTTCTTCAAATACATAAATTTTCAAAAAAACTTATGTTAATATTATTTGAAATACCAAAAGGACTGGTTTCAATTCCTATTTATATAATATGAGAAATCTGGCTTGTTAATTGGAAGCTACAAGACATGACAGGTCGTCCAAACGCTTGCATGATCAGAAAGCAAGACCTTAAAAAGAGTTAAGACACATTCATAAGCTCCAGAAACGCCAGTGATGGGCCACACTGACACTCTGCTTCCTGCAGCGTCATTTGTCGGATTGGTTCTTTGTGTGTGAGCAATTTCTGCCGCCGAAACCCTGCTTCAGCCTAAGCCCCATCATCTCAATTCACTTGCAAAACTTATCCAAAAGTGCCCACCTCCTAAAAGAGCCAGCCCTTTAATCATGGCAAAAAATGTGTCCAATCCTTTATCTCTTACCCGAAAGTCCACATTTTCATGCGGTTTTCTTTCGTTTTTTTTACCCAGATACTGTTTGCAGCTCGGTTCAAATTCTCAGCTTTGCTTGAATCGTGTTCAAACTAATGCACGCAGGGTTTGTTGCTGTTCTTCTTCTTCTGATAGTTTGTCTGCTAATCGGCTGAATTCTTCTCTTGGAGCTGTGTTTAAGGACTAGGACATTGCAACACGGGATTTAGGCAACTGGGTTTTGAAAAGTTTCCAACTTTGGCTGTTTCTGATGTTGGCTCAGGTGGTGGTGGACTTGGGGGCTCTCCTGGTGACCGTGGCGGCGGCGGTGGTGGAAATTCTGGTGGTAGAGGTGAAGGTCATGGTTTTGACGATGGGGGTGGCCAAAACCTGTCCTTTATTTCGTGGTAATGGTTTTTGACTACTAGCTATTTGATTCATAATTGAAACTGTGTGTGTCTCTGGTGATTTATTTGCGTGAGTTGTTATCATACTCAAATAAGGGCCGGGTGTGCTTGGTTAATTCAGGTGTGATTCTTCGTCGGAGTGAACGATAATAAAAATTATAATGAAAGTGAAAAGCGAGAAAAATGGATATGATTTCATTTTTTTGTTGTTTTAAGTGATTTAGTATGATGAAAAATGGATATGATTTTTATTTTTTGCTGTTTAAGTGATTTAGTATGATTTTCTTTCATAAAGCCTTTTAGGGGGCCAGTAGCAGATTGACATGTCTCAAATCTTGACTTATTACCGATTATGGGACACTACCTTGAATAATCATAAAGTTTATGCTATTTATATAATATATCATCCCTACTGTATGAGTACTTCAGGTTATTTGTGTACTCTAAATTAGATTCAGCATTGGCAAATTACTCTCGATTGGTCTACAGAAGGTACACTTTTAATGGAAGAATTACATTATTTCTTAAACCAACTCAATCAATTCCCGAGTCAGCCTCCTTCAAATATTTGTATATTCCTTAGTCTGTATGTTGGAAATACTGCTCTTCTTGCACAATAGACAAGGGTGACTTCCTCTGATGCCATCAACATTCAAGCTAGTGAAGTTCCTTGTCCTACATATCGACATTCGACAGCTTCAAGCAAACCATCTAGTCCAATCTATGAGCTCACTCCTATTTCTAGTCCTGTGCTTTCTAGTTGGCAATTCACAAATCTTGATCCTCTTCCTGAGTAACTTGATGAAAATATGACTTTAGCAGAAAAATTCACCTGTGATGATGACTTCACTTTAGCCCTCTAAAGAATGACTCGTTTTCTTAGGAGTTCGCTTTTAAGTCTTTTGATGAAAGAGAAACTTTGTAGCCCACAAACTAATATACAAGATTCCTTTTTATCATCACATTGTTTGTTTTTTAGAAAGTTGTTTACCTTTTCAAAGTAGCTTTGTTAAAGGTGTGATGATTGTACTTTAGAGTTACTTTCTTTTTTAAAATTGTAATGAGTGTGTCTCTTGAGAGTTTTACTTTCATGCCCTTGCTTCGCCTATAAAAGCAAGGTTTCTCCTTCATTGTAAGCACGACTAGATTTGATGAAGTTTGATTTCAATGAATATTAGTTTGAGTGTTTTCTATTCTCTCTAAGTTCTCCCTCTCTTGAAAGCTTAAGTCTTGAGTAATGTTACTATTTGTCATTATACATAGACAAGTATGCTCTACACTTGCCTCTTCTGAGGATCCTGTGTATCAGAAAGTCTAAGACCGTCTGTGACTACTTTTAAAACAATTCCGCTATAAGATTAGAGTTTAACGGAGAAAGAGTGTAGATACTGTTGTGACTATTGTTTCAAAGGAGAAAAGGTTTTGTGAGAGAGTAATGTTCCTAAGAGAAAAGCTGAGTGTTGTGGCCGTGGAGAGAAGGGTCTTAAAGTCTCGACTATCATACCTGGAACTTATCAATAGTCACAAGGTTCCCATATTGATCCACAATAATCTACCAGACACTGCAATAGTCTACAATCTGACTTGAGTTAGTCGATGGTTTTCTCAAAGGTGTTGTCTTGGCTAGTTGGTTGTCGTACTTCTTCTGTTTACCCTTCGGGGTCTCTAGTTGGTATCCGTTGCTGGTAGTTACTTCGGGATTTGGATAATAGTAGTTTGATCATTAGTATGATAAGTGACCATGTAAAGAGCATCTGAAGTAGAATTTGGAAAGTTGAGATCAAAAACATGATTCTAAAGACGATAGATCATTTAGGAATGTAAAGTAGCCATGATGACTGTAGTATCTTGATCTACTCCAGTGATCTAGATTTGAACTTGCAGACGTTCAGACAAAATGGGATCATCCAACCTGATAATGAAATCTGGTGCTATTGTTAAAATGAAATTTCCATTATTGAGCTTTGTCAGCAAGGTACCAATCAAAGTATTTTGGTATATTGTATAGGCAGTGTCAAGAAGAGATATCCTGGCTATAGCAGGTATTCCCTTTCTTCTATGAAATGTGATAACAAGGCATATAGCTCTAACAAGAAGATAGGTATGAATGTGCTCTCTCCAGAGAGAGATCAGTTCCTTGGGGATTTCAAGCATTACGTATTGTTCTATTGTTGTAAATTTGAGGTCACAATGTTCAAATCTAGAACTCTGAATGATTTCTTTTATTTTTGGTCTAGAGGTAAACAAAATAGTACATATACTTCTCGTCTAAAAACGATCACGAGAATAAATATTATACGGACTTAACAAAGGTAAAAAAGACTCACAAACATTATTTTTTACATGAACATAGGTAATCTTTGGAAGATTTTCTATACGATTAGATAAAACACGCATAACACTAAAAGGTAGACTAGATAGACAAAGTAGAAGATAAATGAATATGGTCATTTGGTAGTGTTTCCATTGCTTATAGGCTCTCTTCCTACTCACCCTTATCAAGAGACAATGCTACCGTTGGCCAAGACACGAAAGATGGCTCTGATACCAATCAGGGATCTGAAGGGCAAACAGGAAAAATACGATAACCAACTAGCCAAGACAACACCTTTGAGAAGACCATCGACTAACTAAAGTCGGATTGTAAACTACTGCAGTGTCTGGTAAACTATTGTGGAACAACAAGAGAACCTTTTGACTATCAATAAGCTCTAGGTATGATGGCCGAGATTTCAAAGCCCTTCTCTGCACAGGCATAACACTCAGCTTTCCTCTTAGGAACATTACTCTCTCACAACACCTTTTCCCCTTTGAAGCAACAGTCGCAACTGTATCTACACTCTTTCTCCGTTAAATTTTAATCTTACAGTGGAATTGTTTTAAAAGCAGTCACAGACTGTCTTAGACTTTCTGATACACAAAATCCTCAGAAGAGGCGAGTGTAGAATATATTTGTCTCTGTATAATGACAGATAGTAACATTATTCAAGACTCAAGCTTTCAGGAGAGGGAGAACTTAGAGAGAATGGAAAACACTAAAATTAATATTTATTGAAATCAAACTTTGTCAAATCTAGTCGTGCATACAATAAAGGAAAAACCTTGCTTTTATAGGCGACGCAAGAGAATGAAAGTAAAACTCTCAAGAGACACATTCATTACAAATTTAGAAAAGAAAGTATCTTTAAAGTACAATCATCACATCTTTAATAAAGCTACTTTGAAAAAATAAACAACTTTCTAAAAAGCAAAAGTATGATGATAAGAAGGAATATTGTATACTGGTTTGTGGGCCACAGAAATTCTCTTTCATTAAAAAACTAAAAAAAAACTCCTAAAAAGACGAGTCATTCTTTAGAGGGCTAAAGTGAGGTCATTATCATAGGTGGATTCTTCTGTCAAAGTCATACTTTTATCAAGTTGTTCAAGAAGAGGACCAAGATTTATGAATTATCAAGCAGAAAGCCCAAGACCAGAAATAGGAGTGGGCTCATGGATTGGACTGGATGGTTTGCTTGAAGCTGTTCAATGTCGATATGTAGGACAAGGAACTTCACCAGCTTGAATGTTGATGAGATTAGAGGGAGTCATATATGTCCATTGTGAAAGAAGAGCAGTGTTTCCAAAATATGGATCAAGGGATATACAAATATTTAAAGGAGGCTAACTCGGGAATTGATTGAGTTGGTCTAAGAAAGAATATAATTTTTCCATTAAATGTGTACCTTCTGTAGACCAATCGAGGGTACTTTGCTAATGTTGAATGTGATTTAAGGTACACAAATAACCTGAAGTACTTATATAGTAGGGACGATGGCTTATATAAATAGCATAAGCTTTATGATCATTCAAGGTCGTGTCCCATAAACTGTGATGAGTCAAGATTTGAGACATATCAATACGCCGTTTGGATAAGGCTTGAAACCATTCCAGGAAAGTTCATAAAATAGAATGAGCATTAGTAAGGATCAGACAAGTGACGATAAAGATGGAGAGGTGATAGAGATATGGAGCAAGCATATAGGGCAAATAAAGCTCAGAGATGCCATAAAGTAGTTTTATGAAGAGTATCATAAAGATGATACATGAGTTTATATAGGCCAAGAACATCAAAAAGACCAGGAGTAGGTAAAATGTCGAATTGAAGAAGGGTGAGATGGAGATAATAAAATAGATTCTGTTGAAGAAGGGGGAAGAGAGTTGCAACATTTGTTGGAGGAGTAGAAAACAGAGGAGGAAAATCTCTTTTATATTTTACAAAATTGGGAAATTCCATTAGCCAAAAAATAGGAATAAAATGGTGTAGAGAAGATGAAAGAGGCAAGATTGGTTTAGCAGGTCTAGAGAGAAAATCAGCAAGGGCATTGTGGTGACCTTTGATATAGCGAACGGAGAATTTATAGCGAGAAAATCATTTTTTTCAACGAAGCAATTGGTTGTTGGGAAGCCTTTTCTTGGGTTGATCAAGAATCTTAAGGAATGAGGTGTTATCCATTTCAATGACAAAATGATAAGTTGTAAGGTGGAAAGCAAACTTTTCAATGTCTCGCTTAACAAAATTTCTTTGTAACTGATGTGATAATGGCTTTTAGAGGATTGAAACTAGCCACTGGCATGACCATAATAATGTTGGTTGCCATTGATGTCTTCTAGAAGCACAACACCCCAATAATTGTCACTAGCATCTGTTTGTAGTATGTATTGTCCTATGTCAGGAATCTTTAAAGGTGGAGGATCTTAACAGATATGCTTTAAGTGCTGGACAGCTTTGGTTTGTTCTAATGTCTAAGATGGTGGATTCTTTTTTAGTAACTTGGATAAACTTGAAGTATAAGTTACCACGTGTTGTATGAACTTACGGATGTAATTAACAATTCCAAGGAATTGTTGTATCTGTTTCACAGTGAGATGTTCATCAAGAAAGTGTAACAGCTCTTGTGCACTATGTGGATAAGGATGGTAAAATCTATCTTTAAAATGTATACCCAAAAATTCAATTTCGTTAATACCAATGATGTTTTTCGAGGCTGAAAGTATAATGTCATATTGCTTAGTAAGATCCAAGAATTGCTGAAGTAAGGCTTGATGTTCCTCATGGGTCTTTGAGAACAGGAAAAAGTCATCGATGTAAATGATTACATTGTAGAGGATAGGCTTATAAATCTTGGTCATTGTTCTTTAAAACAGTGATGGGGCGACTTTAAGCCCAAATGGCATAACAGTCTATTAGTACTGTGCATTAGAAATGTAAAATATAGTCTTGTATCTCTTAGTTGGGTTAATACCAATTGTCAAAATCCTATTTTAAGATCAAACTTGGAAAAGATAACAACTTCTTTTAGAAATAGTATCTGAGTACTGATCTTTGGAAGAGGAAACTTGTCATCTTGTAGGAATGCATTTAAAGGCTTGGAATCAATTACTAATCTCTTTTTACCACACTTTTGCTCTGAACGTTTGTTGACATAAAACGCCTGGCAATCCCAGTCTGACTTTGTGGGCTCAATTGATCCTTGATTTAGAAGGATAACACACTCTTCTTGCGCAAGCTTGAGGTCATCAGGGTTCATCCTTAGATGTGTGACTTTTGTGGAATTAATATCCTCATTCTTTTTGAAAGATAGACTTATGAAAAAGTCAGTATTTTTTCATAGAGGATACGGGTAAGAAAACTATGCATGTGATTCTGGACAGTAGTTTAACAGTTTATCTCGCAGTGACTATATGGTGTAAGAACTTGAGAAAGTTCAAACACATTTTTGACGTTAGTGTAAGGACTGAAAAATGATCGATACCTAAAACTTGTGAGTAGGATCTCTAAAGGTGAGGCTTTACTGTATGTATCGATACCAATAAGAATATCTGGGCTAGGTAAATTGCTTCCAATTACTTTAGTTCAAACTGTACACTATGAAAAGAATTGTATCCCGGTCTTTCCCTTTGTAATAAGTCATATTTTGAATGAATTGCCATCTGTAGCTGTAAAATACTCATCGTGTGAGGTCCATGCTTCAGAGGGTAAATATTGGGCTTCATGATCTTACTACTGGATCCAGTATCCATAAACTCAATAACTTTAATGGGTCTATCATATTTTTTGTGTCTAAAGAGTTGGATTTGGACATATGGTTGTTGAACTGGAGTACGATCTAACTTCATGTAGGTCTGTTGTAGCATGTATAGTGAATCATCTCTCTAGAGACGCAGAGGAGTTACAGGATTCTTCATCTTCAGAGGTCGTAACAAGAACAGCAAACTTTGTGTCCTCATCTTCATTAGATTATTCTTCAATTAGATCTTCAAAGTTATTGGAAGAATGAACAGGTAAGATTGATTGCATCTGCTTCAATAACTTGACATCCTTTTTAGTCTTATGAGGACAAGTACGTACAAAGTGTCTTGGTTGTCCCTAGAGAAAACAACGATCAGTTTTCTTATAATGCGAGGATTTCTTAAAGAACCGAACAAATCTTCTCTTCTTTCCATCCTTTCTCACATATGTTTTTCTGAAGGGTTTGTAACCTTCCATTTTTCCACGGAACTTCCTTCTATGATAGACTTGTCAAAGATGAGCTTTCTTCTTATTATGACATTCACAAGTCTTTTGTTCTTTGCACTTGATTTGAAGATGAGGCTTCTTATAAGCCTGATTGAGAAGTGAACTACCCTTAACGATGTTCTTGAATAAGGCATGTTGATCACATAACTTATTAAGAGAAGCTAAAGCAAGCTAGTAAGTTTCTCCAAGAGATATATTAGCCATATCTCTTTGTAAAGAAACAATGATCCATTGTAACTCTGGCTGCAGTTAATCTAGAAGGGATGAGATAAAAGTATAACGAAGACAAACATCATTCCATCCATTCAATAAATAGTACCTTTCTGTCATACGTTGATAATGCTTTTGTAAATTATGCTTGTCAAGCGAACAACATTTCATTGAAAAATTTTCCTGACAGATCTGTTTATCAATAAGCTAAAAGTCATCAATGAATTCCTCATGAATTATTTCAAGAAAAGCTCCTGCTATAGTGACTTGGATATACTGAAGCCTTCAATAATCGTCAATACTTTGCCACCATTTTGACAAAATACTAGTGAAACGAGATGTAAACTCAAACAAAATATCTTGTAAAGGATTATTCAGTCGAGTCATTTATAGATCTATCCAGGCACCAAATTCACGCAAGCGCTCTCTTCATTTCTTTAGGGGAAGATCGTCAAAGATGAACCAAGGTCCTGAAGTAGGCTTGGTTTGAGCAGCTGGTTGAGCAGGTGCTGCCTGTGGTGCTGGTGTAGGTCCTAAAAGTTCAGTACCTATAGATTCTGCTTCATTTATTTATGATTCAATTTCAGTAGGTTCAGGCATAGTCATCAGAACTTGAGATAATTCTGATAGATCAGCTAGCTATGTTGAGGAATCAAAAGATGGTTTAGAGATCTATTCAGATGATGACTCAGAGATTATTGCAAAGACTTCAAATGTTGGGACAGAGGCTTCCGAACAAGCTTCTGTATTATCTAATTGAGCAGAGGAATCTTCTGCAATAAGTGTAGGTGCAAGAGTTGCTATGAACTCTGTCTAAGGTGCTTTTTCCTTCCCAGTAGAGGTGGAAAGTTGAACCTTTGGTGGAGAAGTAGGAGGTGTATGGATTTATAATGGTTTATACCTTTAGTGGAGAAATAGGAGGTATATGGATCTATAATGGTTTACTCCAGTGATTAAATGGTTTAGGGGTAATGAACGAAGGTGATGGCTCAAGAACAAGCTTTGGCTTTGCCTTTGCCTTTGCCTTTGCCTTTGATTCGTTAAGCTTTGTTGGAGTTGCTTGAGGATGAATATAATGTTTGATCAAAGGATAGGTAAACTTAAAAACTTTTGAATAATCAGCTTCTTCTGGATATATCTGATACATAGGAAAAGTGTATACTAGTTGTATGTTTGGAAATACTGAAGAGGATGAGTCATATATAGTTTTAGACTGTGCAGATTGCATATCAGCTTTCATATATTGCACAATTCCTTGTATCTTCCTAAGTTCTCTGGTTTTAACGTCGAAGTTAGGTCCAAAATACTGTGTAGCAATGTAATGTTGAAGATCAGCATCAAGTTGCTGAATCTAAGCTTTGTAAGACTTATACAGTTGTTGGATCTGCTTAGAGACGGCGTCGACTTTATATTGCATAGCATAAGTCTGTTGACTAATTCCATCTAGCTTAGAATCAATTCTTCGAAGAACTTTGTTCTGTGCTACTGTATTTGATAGTTGCTAGTTAAGTACTTCATCAGAAAGATTTGAGATAAGTGTTCCTTGTGAAGTGATTCCTATAAGGGCTAAAGATAACTCTAGTTGATTCATCAGTACTCATGTGTAAAGAAAGAAAGTCTTCCTCATATGAGTTAACCATCATGCAAGGTATAAAAGTAAGAGTCATAACAGGAACTGATGGCTTAGATTGACAAGTAGAAGATTTCAGCATTTCACAAAGAGATCTTGGTCTGAATCTTTCTGTTTGTAGACCAATAGATTTGCTGGAATCATCTAGATGTGGATTATCTTTGTGTAGATGATATTGTTGAGAAGGCATACAACGAGGTTTAGGCTTTTTCTTCTTCCTTCTCCTTCTGGCATACTGCTCTTCATCATTATCACTGTCTGACTCAGAATTGAGACAGACTTCACAGTCAGGTTCGCACATAGATGGGTCGACATCCCATACAAAGTATCCACGATGATGACTTACGTAGACTGGATCTCCATTAGATTTGAAATAATGGATAGGAGGGCCAAATTTATTTTCCGTATGTGGAAATATAGGCTGGATCAGAAATATAGTACCGGATGTAGAACGTCAAGATAGATCTTCGTTGGGCTTTGCATAGATGGATTTCACCGTACCTAAAGGATATAAAAATGTTGTTTATTCATTCATAATATTTTTTTTTGAATATATTATCAATCATCCTTTTTCATTCTTTAATCATTCCTTCTTCTCGTACAACTAACCATGCAAACTTTACAGTTCTCTTATAAACCATCCATAGTATGGTATAGTGGTAGAACCATGTCTTCTGTACCATCTTCTGGTTATCACTTCTGATTACATATCACCTGTTTTGGTTTTAAATTTTGTCATCTGCAGGTACAAGACAACTATAAACTTGCAATGTTAGCTTTTTTGGTCATAACCCCTTCCGGTGCAAAGAGATAGGGAATGAAAAATTGTATAGAATATGCTACAAAAGTTTTTACTTTGAGGCCCTTGTAGCAAAGCAGTTGCTTGTGTCTTCTAAATCCTTGCCCTTATCCATCTTCAGTTGATGAATTTTTCTTGGCAGAACTTTTCTTAGTTAAGCTAGATATGCTATTCATGTTTTGAAACCTGTTTTCCTGTTTACTGATATGATGGTAACCCTTATATATACAATGGGCATTATGATTTAACAATTGGCATTTTTATCGTACTGATGAAATAATCACTTTTGCGTCTGTTGTTTTATTTCTTGCACTCGGTACGATTGAGCTGATAGATATTCCTATCCGAGAATTTACTGTTGTAAAAAGCATTGTGAATGAAATCACTTATAGCTTAGTTGATAGCATTTGGCAAATACTCCCTGCTTAGTCCATCTGAGTCTAGGTTCAAGACAGTAACAGTCGCTTACAGCAAGCGATACTGGGGATATGAGGTTTGGTTTTTGGTTGTGAGAGAAAGTATTGTAGAGTTTGCGATTTGCTATAGCCCTTGCCTTGACTATCCAATTTATGTACTCCATAATTGCTCTGGTACCTTCTTCCGGTCAAACAATGCCTGACTTCAAAAAAGCTTTGATTTTGTCATTATCATAAAAACCAGCAGGCTACGTCGTAAATTGTACCCCATTCCACCTGCTAAGATTCCTTTGTTTACTGAACATGCATGTCGGCCCAGTTTTACTGTATAGATGATTGGAATCTTGAACTAATTGAGATTCACCTGTTATAACATTTTGAAATGCAGAGTCTCAAACTCATTTTCTGTAAAAAAAACCCTGGTGCTTTGAAATATCTAACTTAGTGGTGTGGTTATTGATAAGTCTACATGGTAGTCTTAGTTTTAAAGTTTGTTGACCTGAGGATAAGCGGAGAACCGTCAAAACATAGACAAGCTGTTCTTAGATTCATATGTATCATGTCTTCAGGCTTCGGATAATTACGTTTTAGAGGTGATTTTGAAAAGAAACTACCTCGTTGTTACCTTACCTGCCTCAGCTTGTCATCGAGCAAGTTGCCTCACCAGATTTTAAAAGGACTTTCCTGTTTACGTTCTTGGGGTTTGCACTCGTAGGTCCCATGCTACATTTCTGGTAATGCTCGGATTTTCCCTGTTTCTTCCCCTGAGATCCTCTGTCCTCTCTATTCTGTACCAACCCTGCTCTATTTTCAACTCAGCCATAATAGAGCAGGGTTGGTACAGAATAGAAAGACTAGATCACGTCCCCTGTTTCTTATTGAATGACTTGATTCAGATAATGGTGCAAAAGTTCGCCACTTACCGATGTCTTATTCTTAGTTTTCATTTATGCAACTTGGTTAGGTATTTGTATTTGAGTAAACTGATGCCAAAGCCTGGAGCAACAGGGGCTTTATCAAGGCTGCTACTTGATCAGGTAAGGCAAATTTGGTTAGTTTGTTCTCTATATCACATGATAGACTATCCAAGATTATATTGCAGTTCCTCTTTTCTCCCACATTTATTGGAGTTTTCTTATCCACTCTTGTGACACTAGAGGGAAAGCCATCACAAGTTGTACCCAAGCTTCAACAGGTTGTCGGCTTCCTTCGACTTTGTACATTCAATACGGTAATTTTTGAAAGATCAATAGGATAATCATTATCATCTGCTGATTTTTCAGTTTTCATTTTCCTAGGAGTGGTTTTCTGCTGTTCTTGCAAATTGGCAACTGTGGATACCGTTCCAATTTCTGAATTTCTGGTTTGTCCCGCAACAGTTTCAGGTATAAAGAGAATAATATAAGCATGCAGGATTATATAGCTATGAATACCAGTAACTCCATTAATTGAATCTATCCTCAATCTTGCACTGAAATTTTCATATATTGCTACTAATCACATTCCCAGGTTCTTGCTGCTAACGTCATTGCCTTAGCTTGGAATGTGATTCTCTCATTCAAAGCTCATAAGTAGGTTCTCTCAAAATAGGTTAGTTTTTTTCATTTCAACTAAAAAACTTGAAGCCACTCACCATCAACAAGCATTTCAAGAAACTCTTCCTTTCGTCTGCTTTTTCATTTCTCCAGGATGATCAGAGAGACAAGACTTGAAGGCAGAAACCTCTTGATTTTTACCCGACTCGTCCAATTTAACACTCAAATTCTTCAAGCAAAGCAACCACATATCTTTCCTTGTCTTGTGCCTTGAGTTTTGGATGGAATAAGGAAAAGTAGGTGATCTTTGGAGTTTCACTAGTAAAAAACAACATCAACAACGTCCAATGCGAGTTTCATTGAAATTAGGAGTCTGGAAAAGTTCAATAGTTTCCAACTTTACTCTTACACGATAGAGAGGTTGTTTCCGGGAGTTTTACTAGCGATTGTCTAAAAGTGGATGGATTTTTCAGTGCTTGAACTGTCACAAGAGCAGATGCTGTTAATGTACAAGGGGACACCGAACCCATTTTTGGCTTTTCCTTGGTTAAATGAGGAGTCTTTACTATACATTGATTCAATCATTCTAAACTTCATTGACTTTGTTTCCTTTTTATTCTTTTTTAAAGTTTGAGGTAACTTGAGGCCTCCCATTATATAAGACTTAACCAATGTATGTAACAACCAATAATGTGTAGGCTTGGCAATAGGATGGTTAGTCTAAAGCTCAATCAGGTCGGGTCAAGTTCGATTAAATATTTTTTATTTTTAAAAATTAAAATGTATCATTTTATTCAAAATAACATCATTTCATATGGTTCGATCATTTCGGACAATTCAAATCTAAATTTGGCGTGAAGTTTAAAATTATAAAAAAAAATCAAGCTCGATTAAAAACTTGATTAACTCAAGTGTTTCCAGTGATGAATGAGTGAGTAATGCGTAAAAACTTGCCATTCGGAGGAAAACAATAGCTAAAAATGGCTGCTAATATCCCCTGGGTTGAGGAGCAAAAGGAGAAATTTGCTTGAAGAGGAGAAAGGAAAAAGAATTTCACATTCTTCCTTTTAGGGAGGGAGGATTAGGAAAGTCTTATTAATTGCAGCTTTCTCCAAACCTTCAGAAGATTATGGACTTTTTTGTATTTGATTATTTTTTAATGATTATCAATTCATATTCAGTCATTTCTTCAACTTGAAATCGATTTCAAACAATTATTTTTATTTTATTTCCTTTTTTATATAAATATCTCGATTCAACACAGTAGTGTTCGAGTAGATATTGTTAATTAATGATAAATAGATACTAAAATGAAATGTATCAACATTGACTCTTAGCTTGATTTGTGATAGTTTGTATTAATTAAAAAAAGAATATAAAATTAGGTAAAATTTTCTCAATTTCAATTTTATTTTCCCTCTTCTTTTTAAAGGGACATAGTTAATGAATTATTATCACAACACACCATAAATTGATAATAATCTACCAGTTAGGTAATATTTGGAATACCCCACCATCTCCAAATTTATTTATAATAATATTTGAAAAATAATTAATAAAAAATTAAAATAAAACTAATGTTTTAAAAACAAAATCAAAAATTAAATCGGTCATATAAAATGTTTAAAATTTAAATTTTCAAACGGTAAAACCGTCGTAAAATTAATATATAATAAATATTTAAAATAAAATTTAAAACAGGATTAAAGAAAGAAATTATCTTTGCATATTTAAAAAGATGAAATTTAATTTAAAAAGAAAACTGTTAAATGAAATAAAATAATTATTTTATATTTTATTATTAAAAACCGATTAATTTATAAAAACTAAATGATTTTTAATAACAAGAATGTTAATAAAATAAATTAAATAAAAAAAAGACCGATTTAAAATTTTTAGATTTATACCGATCTAATTTTACAAGAAATCACATAAAGAGTAAATGATGAAATGCTAACGTAAGGGTGACCTCACTTACAAGACCAACCAGTTATTAATATTAAATTAAAATTATTAAGGTAATAATACAATACAGCAAATATGAAAAAGAAATGCATTAAATAGTATTAGAGTAAGAACAGATATGCAAATCTGATGAAAGAGAAATACAAAAGTCAACATTTAGATTCCGTTCTTATTAAATGCTTTTCAATTAGTTGAAATAAGTACTAACTGTTTCCTTTCCTTGAACTCAAAAGGGTGGAACGCTCACCTTAGGCGTCTCTACATTTCGGCCCGATATTATGTGAGGGAGGTAAATCACGGTTTAATCCCAGCCAGCTTCTTGGGAAGGCGGCCCAGTGCTCGGTACGCACAAAGAGTCATCACATTGGATGAACTTCTACACTGCCGCTGCCGAGACTCGAACCCATAACCTTAAACTCAATTTTTCTTCCCAATGACCAACTGGGCTACTCGTGCGGGCAACTGTTTCCTTTCCTCCATCTCTTTAATTAGGGTTTTTAAAATCAATCCTAATCTATTTGAATTGACCAAATTTTAAACCGTTTAAAATGATCTTAATCAATGCGGTTAATATATCAAAAGAACAATATAAGCGATAACAAATTTAGTAACAGGTCTCACTGATATGCGAAATTTAGAGAGGTTAAGTAATATATAACCTTACTTTTAATCAGGAAAGATACTTTTTTTAACTATTAATATATCAAAATGACAAATAAATAATGTTATTTTAAATTAAAATCTTATTAAATAAAAATTAGTCAAATCATTCCAATTATATAATGAAAAAGAATATTGACGTTATTTTAATTTAAACTCTGATTGGATTGAAATAAAATAAAATTTTGGTCAACTAACTTTAGTAATATGATTAAAAAAACGAATAATATATGAACTACGTTTTATTCAATTTGGTCTAATGCAAAATAAACTAAAATATTGAAATGCATACTTTGGATTATGAGTGTTGTGGAGCATCCATAAGTATTAGAAAAATAAATAACTTAATCAAATTCAAGAAAACCTACAAAATAACTTAATTAAATTCAAAGAAAACCTACAAAATTATGATATAAAATGATATAATAATTGAAATATTTTTCTAAATGCTGCTAATTTTGGTAAAAAGGAATAATAATTTAAAAATCACAAATTGGAAATAATTAATTACCTGCACTTAAAAATAAATAATGTATAAGCAAAATTAACCCACATAATTATTTTTTAAGTAATATTTTTATAAAATATTATATGTAAATTTATCATAAACAACCTATCTATTAAATAAAGATAAAATTACATATTATCGGATCTCTTTAGATTTAACAGCCTCTTTATTAAATAAAAATAAAATTATATATTATCGAATCTTCTCAAATTTGGCATTTGAGCTGGACTTCTTTGGAAGTTGACGAGCATGATAATTATTTTTTGGAGCAGCCTCGTCAGCTTGAAATTGACGGTAATACATGGGTGGGTGAGGAACAGGAGGTAGAAGCAAAGTCACAGTCAGTTAGTAGAGCTTTGTCTCTATTCGTGACTTTCTCCACTCCTAATTTGATTTACTTTTATTCTATAAATTATTGCAAGTCCATGAAAAATATTTGATGGAGAATCAAACGGCAGGGATGGCATTTTAGCCTCGGTCCTTTCCCGGTCCAATTTAAAGTCAACATATTTGATTCGAGTTAATTAACATTCGAATCTAGTTCTTAAAAAAAAATTAAATTGTAAATTGGATTTAGACTTTAACATTTTAAATAAAAATAACTTTATTTTCAAGTTTTTAAACTAAAAAAAGAATAATAATATAACTCTTAATTGAGTTCTGTAGCTCAGCTCGACCTAACCCGACACTAAAAAAAAGAGTACTTATTAGTTAGATTTTGTAATATCAGGTATCAATTTGGCATTAATTGTTAATGACCAAATGGTTCGTGGTTTGGGTGGGCTCGCATTATTGAGGTTTTGTCCCTTTTGGCTGCCTAGGTTGTCTACCTCCTATCCCCAATTTTTTGGGGAGTCGTGGGAGTCGAATCTGAG
>JAOTIZ010000201.1:1668461-1680705 GCA_027123425.1 Erythroxylum panamense
GAAAACTGGAAGATGTAAATCACGGACAAGTATATGACCTCATCAGCTGATGGGGATAATTCCTTAATCATCAAATAGTCTTTTTTTTTAGAAGATAATATAAACTAAATTAGGTTTGATATATTGGGTTTGATGCTAAATTAATGAATCAAGCTCGAGTAGCTTGAACCGACTTTATTTGTAAGGGTTCAGTCCGTTTTATTGTTATCTCTAAATTAAATTGACAAATTTAAATGTAATGACTGATTAGGTAAGTTTAACTTTTTGTTGTGAGTTAAAATTTTTACTGTATTATAGGGAAAAATCCTGCGAAACTGTTTAAAACTGTAAGATTGTCATATCTTTAGGGTCTTTAAGCAAGGATTCCTAGCTTAACTAGAGACAAGAAGAGCCGGACTTTGCAGCTTATTAGGTACTAGCCGATGTAGACATTATTAGGTATATCATTTGATTATATTTTTATTTTATTTTATTTTATTTATTTATTATAATTTTATTTACATAATAATTTAACGTGTTTGTTTTACTTATTTACTCTTTAACCTGCATAATTCTTTTATTGTCATATCTATATGTGGGTTTACTAGAAATAGCCTCTCTATTATACAAGGATAAAGCTACGTACTATCAGATTTTTTCAGACTCCATTTTATTGTGAAATTTCGGAATGAGTATGATGATAATGATGATGTTGTCAACTATAATAAATAAGAAAATATTACACTTCATCGCCAAAGCAAACTCTACACTCTTCAAAGGATATAATTAATTTATGTCAGCTTTCTTTGTTTTAACTTTTTGCAAAGTTTCACTAACCGGATATATGCTTTTCATTTTTAAATAGTACTTAGAAGGTTTAGTAACTCTTGTTTGGCACTTTAATTTTGGTAATTTTGTCAACGAGTCGGGTTGAACTCGAACATATTGAGATGATAGTGAACCAGTTGAATTTCGGTCATTTTTTTATATCCAACTCGAAGTTCAATCAAACTAGATACATTATGTTCGAGCCCAAACCAATCGAAATTCACATGCTTTAAAGTAATTATTCATCAAAATAAAAGACCTCATTTCATATATTAAAGAGTTTGTGATTCAAGCTCTGTCTGACTCGATCCAAAATTTAGAAAAGCCTCGACTCAAACTCAATTTCGAAACTCTTTTGTAACTAATTAAAAAAAATCAGTAAACTCAAATCAATTTCCTTAACTTCAAATCAAATCATATAGAATCAAACTTAAACCCTTTTCCCATTTCTACTCAGCATGCATGCCATGCAATGTAAGAGCCCTTATATACACGGAAGACCTTTTCTTGCTTTTCTCGTGACCGATAAAGCTTAGTGGGACTTTGGTGTTCCTTAGCTCAGCATTTGGTGGGAAGCATATTAGCTCACGCAAATCGGTATCATTTGTCAATTATTATCTTTTTGATTAGCTTATCTTTTTTATTAGTTCATCCTTATCTACCGCTTGCTTTTTTTTTTTTTGGAAGTTTCTTTGGATTTTTATACAAATATGCTCGACAATTAGGCTCGAACTTGGCCCAACTTGATCCGGCTCGAGGCCTAATCGATGGGCCAGTTCTTTGGATTTTGATACAAATAGGTTTAGTAGTTTGGTTTGAGCTGGTCAATAGTTAGGTCAGGCCTAAGTTGATAAGCCTCGGTATATGACCTAACTCGCCTAAAGCTCAATCAATGGGCTAGTTCTTTAGATTTTGATACAAAAAGGCTTAGTATTTCGGCCTTGGCATAGCCCAAGCTGGTCAACAATGACAAGCCTTGGGCTTCTAAAAAATAGGCCTAATGTTCAAGCTGCTTAGATCTAACTCAACTTCAAACTTGACTTATATATATAAAAAAGACATTATTTTGAAAAAATTGATGTTGCTCTTTATTTTTTATTTTAAAAAATGTTGAATCGAGTCAAGTCAGACCAAGTTTTGAGCTATTGAAGGGTAAGCTCAAGCATAAACTGTAGAGTTAGGCTTGAGCTTAAAGTGAGCCTAGCTCGGTTTGACTCACTGGCATCTCTAGATAAAACATGACATTGTGGACTATAATTAGTTGCACTAAAGACTCATTTAAGAGTCAATTTGGCATTTTGGTTTTAGAAGTTATCATTTAGAGCTAGAATCTCCACTGCCTCTAGTGGGTTAAGTGTTAGAGATAGGTTCCGACTTAATTAAGAGTGAATATATATTGTACATGTCAATATTAATTAGTTGGAAGATATTACTTAATTTTAAATAATTAATTCGTGAAATGGCTTATCATTAAGGGATGACAATCTGACCCAAGCCTATCTTGAAGCCAATAGGTCACCTTGTCCCTGCTCAGCCCATGACCTAACCGACCAAAAGTGGTAAAATGATGTCTTTTTATTTTTTAAAATAATAATAATAAGATCGGGCCCGACCACGGGTTGGTTTGCCCATGGTCGAACTGGGCCATGGGTCGGGCACTTCCGACCTGGTCAAGCTCATTGTTATCCCTACTTTTCGTATACATGTAATTAAGTAAAAATATATAATGTATGGACTATTACATGTATTCAGTAATTTGTTCAATTGTGCATCTAAATCATAATGGTTACATGTTTCACCTATAAAAATAATTGCAAACTATGATATATTAAAATTAGGGATTGTAGAAAGCTAATGGCGTAATTCGGCCCAGGTTGATTTGAAATCAACGAATCAAGTTTCAGTTGATTGACTTTTGAGTCAGGGTTAAGTATGAAAACTAACCTGAATTACTTTGAGCAACCACCTTCCACTATGAAACAATTTCGTTTCAAACAATTTGAGCAATTCGAGCCTGACTAGACTTCAGGTCAAATTTAAGCTGCGAGTTAGAGGGTTAGGTCAAATATGGCTCGGCCTGTTGCCATATATAAATTATTTAACAATTTTAAAAAAATTACAAATTTAATTTAATTAATATTTATAAATTTAACATGCACTTACTTCCAATTTATCATCTTTTAAATTGTTAAAAGTGAGAGAAATACAAGAAGGGGTCAGTTATTTAGAAAGCCCCTTGTTAATTATTTGGTTATTGCCAAAAATCATTGTAATTTGATATTGGATTTAAATTCAGAATTTAATTTTGAAAAGAAATAGCCAACTTCTATGTAACATCCCTAAATTTCAATATAATGAGAAATTGAAGTTAAATCACACTCCTTGGATGGCAGGATGAGTTTGGCTGCATGTACTTAAATGTAAGTAAGCCCCTTAAAGAGTTTGAGTTCTTTACAATATAAGGGCACTGTAATTTGTAAGCCTTTCGAGAGTTCCTGTAACATTGGAAAGTAAAACTCCATATATAGCATCTTAAAGGACTGCAAGGACAGAACAGTAAGTTTGAATCTAAAACAAATGATTCGGACAGGAATATAAATCCCCAAACAACAAAAATGACACGGTTTAGACTCAGAGGCCAACATAACAGACAGAACATAGATGACTTCCCATAAAAGCAGCTATCAATTTGTTAGTTCCATAATAGCAGAAACGATGTCACCATCTGCACCTTTGAGAGCTTTAACAGCCCTTGATCTTGAAACCCCAGCTTGGGTCATAACCAACTCAATGTCCTTGGGCTCAACACCAGTCTCATCTACTTCTTCGTCATCTTGAGCAATGCTTGACGGCTCGGGCTTTGATGCTGCAGTACTTGCATTAGGAACCCTGAACTGCTCTGCTGCCTGAGTTTGGAGTTGAGAGCTCAAATCCTCAATCTTTGCCTCCCCAAAGATGACATACGTATCTGAAGTGGGACTCTTGAAGACGTCTGGTTTTGAGATAACAAACATGATCTGCAAGATCAAATGAAATTTAACATTCAGTCATGAAGCATGATAGACAATATGGTTACAGAGATGACTGAAAGCAAAGGGAACAGCTTCGAGAAACTGATCATTTACGTTCTTGCTTTTTTTGACAGTGACACGACTGACACCAGGAATTGGCTTCATTCCAAGTTTCAACATCGCCTTACGACTCTTCTTCTCACTTCTGCTCTGCTTAGAGCGACCACTTGCATCTCCTTTCTCTGAAGAAAATAATTGTTATAAGTTGATTAACAAACCATGCCCAGCTGAAACGTAGTTGGACATCCGTATGCTTAAATCACTTCAAGTCATTCACATAATGAACGTACATGTACCCATTTAAGGGGGAAAAAAACTGGATTGTTTCTGAAAAAACAGTTCCTAACATAATTTTGAAATTGACTGTTTTCAATACAAAAACCAATGATGAAAGGTGCTCATAAAACACTCACAAGTTCGACTTAAGTTTCTTCCATCAGTATGTAGGATGATATCATCCTCCAGGCATTCAAAGTCAAATTTAAATTAAACCATTTGTTAATAAATACTTAAAAAAAAGACAAAATATAACAATCTCATTTTGCTAACTCAGAAGAGAGACAAATGTCAAACCCCTAGAGTAAACTGCCTCTCAGCCCATTGTGGCATATAACAGACAGCAACATACGTAGGCTACGAAATCATTGGGAAAATCTAATCACCTTCAGCATCTTCATCATCCTTGTCATCCTCCTCATCCTCATCAGTATCCTCCTCATCCTCTTCATCCTCAATCACTGGCTCATCAGGCTGCAAAGTTGTAGTTCACAGTGTTGTACCAGACCATCAGAATAAATGATCAGGTTGCAAACATACATTTTAATTGCTATTTGAACAAGAAATAATACAGACTTAATGTTGAGGCATGAACGGTAACCCCCTTTGAAAAGACCACAAGTACAAATGGAATGCACAATCCTAGATCCAACTTGAAACAATAAGTTGTTCTTATAAACAGAAATAACCTGTCAGGCCCTACACTATCAAGGTAAAAGTCAAGCCATCATAACAAGCATAAAGAAAAAGAAACTGAATTTAAAAAGGAGCTACACTATTCCGACTTTGAGAATCCTGTTAGGTAAAAAATGAAGCTAAATGAAGTTATGATGCAGGAGCAAGTTAATCATTTTCCTACCCGCAACATACACTAAAGAGAACTCAACTGTCAAAGCCACCAATTTCCAGACCCATTCAATACAATCAAGATTTGTAGAATGAGTCTAACACGTCCAAGAAAACATTCACTTGCCGGTATTCTAGATCACAATAAGTTAGTAGAATTTGGGAAATTCTTGAAGTGCACAATTACCAAGTATAGCTATTCTAAAACCTAAATCACTAACCAAGATGGAGAAAAGTCTAGTAGAACTTACCTACCAGTGCATTTGATAGGTAAAATCTACTAGACTTTCCACCACAATGGAAAGTGATCATTTCTATTTACTTATCACAAAAAAAAACACATAATAATCATCACATATGATTCAAGAACTATGAGACTAACAAACATAAAAGTGTAAAGGGCGAAACTTTAGACATATTAAATTAGTAAACAAACGTGATTCCACAAAAGTCACTATGTTCATCCGTTTCTTCATAAAAAACCCTTAAAATTTCGCAGGCACGAAAGCTCCGGCTATAATAAACAACTACCGTAAAAGTATCAAGACAACAAAGAACCAATCAGGCACATTCATGTAGACAAATACAGAAATGAACACATATACATATGCATACACGGAAACAGAAAGAGCGAGAGTAGATACGTTGAGGTTTTGTTGCTCGAGATGGGTAGCGAGGAGCTCCTCTTGGGTCTGAGCAGTCATGGTTTCGTCCTCTTTTTGCTTCTAGAGACGCACAAGCATAGACCTTTAAACCCTAAATACCCGATTTCGGGGAGCAACCGACTCCATTATGTAGGACATGTTTCGGGTCGGGATCCGGGTTCAGGTTTCATTTCTCTTAATTACTTTGGATTATGGATTATGCATTAATTAGGTCTCTTAATGCAAAACAGAAAGGACATTGGCCATTTATAATCATCTCGATTTAGTTTGTTATTTTTCAATTTTCTTGTATTATAATTTTGTTATTAATAAAATAAAATAATTTTATTGTTTGATTTAATTTTATAATTATTTAAAAATATAACTATTTAAAAAACAAATTATTTTTAAATTTGCTAATTATTTATAAATATTTTATTTAATATTTGTAAAATACATAAATTTAAAATTACATTATATTTATTTAAGAAATAATTTATTTTTACGTATTACAATTTTAATTAAAATAAAAATTATAAAAATTTTACTTATCTTAAATCCTAATCAAAGTAAAATTTATTTCTCAACTTCCAATTAGGTTCAAATGAAAAGTTACTAAAACAAATACAACAAATGACATATAAATATTATGGTGTTAGTTAGGGTTAGTAAGTAGGCTCGGGTCAATCTAATCTTACTTGAATTGAACGAATTATCATTTAATACGATTAAATTAGTTCAATTTAAACAGTTTGAATCGATTCAAATTTATAAAACTAAATATTAAAATAATATTTTTGATACTTTTTAATATTAAATTATTTAAAATAAATAATTCAAGTTTTCATACAAATAGAAAATATTTGAAATTAATAGTTAAAATTTCAATCTATTACAAGTAGGTGAATAGATTAAAAGACATTGATTTCAACTTCATGAATTTATGGAACCAATAGAATTTTATTAACAAAATTTATGTGCAAATTTGAAGCTAAGATCTAAACATGGCTGTTCTAATTTTTTTCTAGTTCAATTTGGTTGAGCTTCGAGTAAGGCGTAAACTTTGTTTTCTTAATTTTTAGGTTTTAAATTGGGTTCAAGTTTGGATGACTCGATTCAATCCGACCTTAAGCTTGAAAATATTATGAAAAACTAAAATGATATCATTTTTAAATTTTAAATAAAACGACAAAATATTTCGCTTAGGCCCTGACTTGATCAGATTTCAAGCTACTCAGGCCGAATTAAGTTTGGAATTGAGTCGTATGCCTCTAGTCTAACAAAAATTTTCAAAAAAATCGTTCTCTAAGTCCACAATTTTCAGGGGACCGGTCGGGTGCCACAAGGTGAGGAGTCGATCCCGAAACAGGGTGAAACCTATTTTTCGGGCGAGTAGCTTGACCACGATCGCTTGGGCCCAAACCGTGTCCAATTTTGAGCGGAAGGTTGCCGACAAATCAAGTCCCAATCCATGAGGTCCCTGCACCAGGTTTATGTCACCCTCTTCCAGGTCGATGGGGGATTCGTTAGGCCAGGTAAGATTGAGAATTGGGTTGACCGGATTAGCTAGTCCGGAAACGGCGGCGCTGTAGCTTGTGGGAGGTTGAGGTGCGGGGGGTTCTATGAGAGGAGGGTCTTCGTCCCTCTCCCGCACTCGGATCTTTTTGGCTGTGTGGGTGGAGGAGGATATTACTGGGGTGGAGGGAACTGTGGCCGGAGAGGCCCAAAGGGTAGGGGCGATGGCGGCACTGGGCGGAGTTATCGTAGCAATGACGCGAGTTACTGTAGTTCCTCTCCTTTTAGGGAATTTATCGGGACGCTGTTTTTCCGTCTTATTTAGTGTTCTGTGTACTTTTTCTTTATACCAAAAAAAAATATTTCAAACCAAACTCGAATCAGGCAAATTTGGCCTGACCCGACGTATTTTTATTCCAAGTTACACCCCTCTGCCAAGAGTGAGTGTACCTAATTTGACAAGTGGGAAAATATCATCACATTTGAAGCAACATAGTGTTATTGGATTTTTTGCAAAGTGTGAAAAAGAGAGGCTTTTGGCTTCATTGTTTGAGCAATACAATTTTGAGAAAGATGATGCAAATAAAAGTTGAAAAACAATGGTGTTTGTTATTATTCTCGGTTAATTTTCAATTTAATTGGATCTCTTTTATAATATCTCTATCTAAATGTGAATTTAATTATTATTTTTATATACACATTGAAAAATAATAATTTTTATACACTTATTATGAAATAGAGAAATTATTATAAATTTGATCAAATTTAATTATCAAGTTTAAATTTTAATCTAATCAAATTTCGATTTTAATCTTAAAATCATCGCAAGTTCAAAATTTTAAACCCTTTCATTTTTATGAAATTTAGAATTTTAAATCTTATTTTAATAATTAGAATTGTATTTTATATTTAAATTCAATTTCAAATTTTAATTAATATAAATTTTATATTTTTCACTAAATTCAATTCTCATGGTAGGCAAGAACAAAGCTTGTGGTGAGTAATGAGCTTAGACTGTAATCAATTACAGCTTAGACTGTAATCAATTAATAGAACAAAGCTTGTGGTGAGTAATGAGCTTAGACTGTAATCAATTAATAGAAAAAAGACGATGAGAAGCTTACACAAACTTGAAGGATGGCTCTTTCAATGCCCAACTGTCACTCTCTCAGTACTCTATCGTGGAAGGAGCTTTCAAAGTTGCTAACTTTAGCACCTCCCTCTCCCTCTCCCTCTCCCTCTCTCTCTCGTCCAGCAAAATATCCTCCTCACTCTCAACTTGCCTACTTTGTCATTTGAGATTTGAGAAGGTATGTCTCAGATTGCTTATGTGTTTGCTGCTTTTTGTATAAAAAATATTATCTTCCCTATAGAAAGGACAAAACCCTTTTCTGTGCTACACATTTTTGTTGAAAAGTTAATATCTTTTTTGTTCCATCGAATAATACAAATCTTGCTGATAGATTCCACTGTTATGTCTCTGGCCTTTTGCACTTGTATATCAGAGTATACACCACAATAAAGTTTCACTTATTCTAGTAATATCTACGTTGCAACTAATCATTTTGATTTGAGAAAAGGTAGCTACTTCTGGGTTTGATTGTGTTAATTATTATTCCTTCATTCTTCTAATTCCATCCTTTTTTTTTTTCTGGTGGGGAAACTGATCATTATCTGCATCTGGGTGCTCGTTGTTTTCTTTGGATTCATTAAATTTGACTAAAGTTCTTAACGTTGTCATCTGGTTTCATTTGTTTATTCTTTCCAAGTTCAAGATTAATTATTTTCTTAGTTTTAATCTGGTAATGGAGAATTCAGTTAGTTTTCTTAAGTCCCATTTCATTTTTTGTAGATTTTTGTGGAAGAAGATCTGAGTTTTTTTTCCTCGAAGGAATGTCGAATTTGGAATTGTTTTCTGGGACCAAGGCCACGAAACCAGTAAATGTGAGCTTTAGATTGCCATATTACACTCAATGGGGTCAGAGCTTGCTTGTATGCGGTTCTGAACCAGTCCTGGGTTCTTGGAATGTGAAGAAGGGCTTGTTGTTGAGGCCTGTTCATCAGGGTGATGAACTTATATGGTATGGTAGTATTGCAGTGCGGAATGAATTCAGTTGTGAGTATAATTATTATGTGGTGGACGACAAGAAGAATGTGTTGAGATGGGAAATGGGAAAGAAGCGCAAATTGTTTCTGCCTCTAGGGATCAGTGGTGGAGATTTCGTGGAGCTTCATGATCTTTGGCAGGTGATCCTTCATGGTTTCTGTTAAACCTTTTCCATTTATGTGCTTCATGGACTGATGCTTTTAGTCTTTGCTTGACTGCAAAGCTCTGTTTTCCTAAATTATTCAGAAACAGACGCATTTCATTATTCTCTTATCAAAAGAACTATTCACTTCTCCTAAATTGTCTGGAACTAACTTATTTTCAGAGAACCTCTCTGTTGTTCATCTTCCTCTCAACATTACAGTTAGTCGTTACAAATTCTGATAGTATATACTGTTTTATGGCAGATTTAAGTTTATTCTAGAATTTGGAGTTTCTGTTTTTTTCCCATACTATCCAGTTATGATGTTAACGAATAGGAAGTGACTTTTAACCACTCCTGTCTACCTTTTCTATGTTAAGTTCATTTTTTATTCACTTTGTTTTAAGCTCTAGTATTTGCTTCCCTTTTTCTTTTTCCCAAAACAGAAGTCCTTGAATGGCCATATTTTTATGATTAGATTTTTTTCTCCAAAAGTTGGAGTCTTTGCAGTTCTTTTAAGATGAGCAGAAGGTACTGGCGAGTAGTAAACCATAATCAGGTTTTGATTTTACTTAACATATTATACTTTTGCTTGAACATTAAAAATCTGTGTTATCTTTCTCTGTTCCAGTAATGATAAGATTGTAGATTAAACTTGGTGTGGATTGTTGTAGTTGGGGATGGTACTAGCCTTACTAAACTGGCTTTAAGAATTTTGTGCTTCTTCTTTAGTAATACATTTAGTTCAACTAAAATGTAGCTTGATTTCCGTCATCAATTTGAGTTGTTTCTTGATGTATAAAGATTGATGTGAATGTCACTTTTACTGCCAGACTGGTGGTGATGGTATCCCCTTTAGAAGCGCCTTCAAGGATGTCATCTTTCGCAGAAGTTGGAGTTTGGAGATAGAGAGACCACTTGGAGTTAAAAATAAGTTGGAGAAGGCAGGTAGTTTTAGACAAGTCTCATAATACAACTGGTTAATATTGTTGCTGCTGATTTTTGTTATTGTTGTTCAATGGCCAACTCTTATACTTTGATTCTTCTGAATCATGGTAGATGATGTCCTTGTTCACTTCAAAATTTGTTGCCCAAATGTAGAAAAAGAGACATCAGTAAGTTATTTTTATTGCTGATTACCTACCTGTGTTTCTTTGCATATTTAATTATGCATTCACTAGCTTTCTTATCTTGCAAGTTAATTTGTTTTATGACCTTTGATTCATGCAGGTGTATGTAATTGGCAGTGTTAAAAAGTTAGGTCAGTGGAAAGTTCAGGATGGACTTAAGCTTAGCTATGCTGGTGACGCAACTTGGCAAGCAGATGTTGTGTTAGAGAAGGCTGATTTTCCAATAAAATATCCTTTGAAATCTGTCCCCTATAATCTGATATTTGCTGAAATATTTTGAAATGAATATGCATTCTCTCTGTCTCTATCATTCTCTTCCTTAACAGTTGCTTTACATATAAGTATTGTAAATACAACAAGGCAGGACATTTCTCTTTAGAGACAGGCTCAAACCGGGAGCTCACTGTTGACTCTTCCAAAGTTCTAACAAGATGTATTCTTCTTTCTGATGGCATGCTACGTGTAAGCTACTGAGATAAACTATGAGTCAGGAAATGATACTTTTCTGTGGTTCTTACATGAATGTCATTGATCATATTGTTCTCTTAGGAGCTGCCTTGGCGCGGAGCTGGTGTTGCAATTCCCATGTTTTCTGTTAGATCAGAGGCAGACCTCGGCGTTGGAGAGTTTCTTGACCTAAAACTTCTAGTTGACTGGGCTGTGGAATCGGGTTTCCATTTAGTTCAGCTTCTACCACTCAATGATACATCTGTTCATGGGATGTGGTGGGATTCTTATCCATACAGGTATATAACAAATTTAGGATTGCGCAAAGATAGCATGAAATGCAAGACTCTTTACCTGATTTGCAAAAGGGGCTCATCCTTGGGAACTTCATTTTTCAAAATCTGGTCATTTGATGTGGACAGCTACTTGGGCTCATCATCTCTAAAATATCCGTGCTTGCTGAACAGTCTAATATGTTTTGACTTTTTGATTCAGTTGTTTCCAGCGCTTATTAATGTCTCAACCTCCATTGCATTCCTTTATTTATGACTCAAAATATTTATAAACGATTCTTGGTAGAAAACTACACCCAAAGACCTGATACTTATTCTTTTTATCATTTTCAAATTCTTGATTCTTGATTATTTTCTCTGTCCCTCAAATTTTCTTGGTTATGCAGCTCTTTATCTGTGTTTGCATTGCATCCACTGTATCTAAGAGTACAAGCACTTACAGAAACTCTGCCCGAGGACATTAAGGTTATTCTTTATGCAGTTCATCTTTTAAACTTACTTTTATATCTTTGGACAGTATCATAGTAACCACCTATCATTTTGCTTTTCCTTGCAGAAAGAAATTCAGGAAGCTAAGAAACAACTTGACAGAAAGGTAGCAACCTTGTGGTTCTTCAGTAGTGTGCTGAATGGCATTTATTACTGTTTGTCATTGTGGATAGTTATGGCTCATTTAGAGGTAACGAATTCAAAAAGAAACATTGAAGATGGATGCCGAATCTGATGCATAAGCTCGATTGACAAGACTTACCTTATGGCTAGACTTATATATATTAATATGGCTTGTGAAGAAAAGCGTAAAACTTCTCATAATAGCAATGTTGTTTTAATTTCTAGATCCATACAATTTCCTTGAGAAGCTTGTTATTATCATTGCTTAACACGGTTCTGTTAGAGACCAGTTTCTCTAACACTGATTCAGCTCACACACAGTACCAACACAGCCACAAAACCACACACCAACAG
>JAOTIZ010000201.1:1695417-1711894 GCA_027123425.1 Erythroxylum panamense
TAATACTTTTGACTTCTCTTACTTTGGTGCAATTGTACAAGATTGCAAACATCTTTTGTCTTTGTTGCCATCAATGGTTATTCAGTTTGTTCGCAAATCAGCGAACCAAGCAGCTCATAGTATTCCCCATGCTGCTGGTTCTATGCCTGATTTAGAATGGGGGTTATGGCCGCCATCCTTTTTGTATGACGCTTTGCAGTTTGACACTGCTAATATAGCTTGACTGCATCCTTTCCATTAAAAAAAAAAACTCAAAAAACTATTTAAAAGACCTACCACAAGGAGAATGATTTCTTTATATAGGATTCTTTACTCATATCTTAGTGCGTCAAATTTTTTTATTAAAGATCATGTATTCATAAATTTTAGTAAAATCATATCATTCTTGATCACCTTCTTTTAATTTTTCTTAGGCTTTCTTTTTTTTCTTTCTTACAGTCTCTAAGTATGATCCTCTCGTATCTTTATATATATATGTGTATGCTATATATAAAGAAATAACTTATAATTAGTCGATAAAGTTTTGAGTTGAAGTATTATGTCATACATATTTAGTCTCTAGTATTCGAGCTTAGACCTAAACTCGACCCCTCACATTTGACAAAATGTTAACTACAAAATTGTGCAATCGATTGTATGATCTTATACAACCATACGATTCTACTAACCAAAGATTTCAATTCAAACCCTCACTTATTATAAAGTTTTATTATGAAATTTTGAGAACAATAACTATTCGAATAAGAAGAATCTTCAAATATCAAATAAACTTATCCTTACCTCAATTTACCGATGAAAAATTACGAAATGGTCACATGATGGACAAGCATATGTATTGAAAAAGAGTAGGGAACTGATAAAGAGTACAAGTTGATGAAGTAACATGAAGCAGGCTAGGAGCCGCGGGAGGAAGAAGATGATCGAAGCCAGTTATTCAAAACGAGGTCGTAAGAAGTTAGGAACGATAATTGCAAATAGAATACATTGTAGTATAGATTAGTTTGATAGATACATAGTTGTATGATGTAATCTATGTGTATTGATGTAAGAGTCGACGGAAGACATAAAAGCGATAACGAAACCAGAGTCAAAATTGAATTGGTTTCCGGAAGGGAATACCAAAATCACTGAACTAAAAAGATGAATTGAAAAGGAACAACAAAGGGAAGTATTGCCTGAACGCTGAGTGAGGCCTTCGGGGGAGACGAAAGGCAATGGCTCTACTGATAAAAGCTCAACCAAACGGACCCTTAGATAACTAAAATTTTAGGCTATGTATTTAGGGATTTCATCATTAAACAATGATGTTATGTGATTAAATAGTATCAATTTATTAAATTTTATTTATTGTATTAATTTTGATTGACATATATTAATAATTAGGATTTCTTAAACATATAACAAGTTATGTCAGTAAACTCAAAAGAAAAATTAAAATCGGATTAGAATTGAAAAAAAACTAAAAATTTAAATATTTTATTGTCACTTTTTAAAATTCGATATATAATTATGAAATTGAGCAAAGTTTAATTTTTTTGTAATTCACCATTTAAATAGTTATTAAGAATTATTATATGAATATAGATGGTTAGAAAGGATGTGTTTAAAAAATATGAGTAAATTAATTAAATAAAAGGGATAGATATATAAAAAATTTTATTTTTAATTTTTTCTTTTTAAACGTTTCAAGAAAATAAAAGATCATTTTATATCGTCATATGCTGAATCAGCACCTCAATCAGTAAAAAGAAAATAAAGAAGTTATAAGATATTATTTGCTAAAATGAGAGAATTTCATACACGATTATGAAAATTTATAAATTGCATGTATCATATAAATCACTTAATAAATTAAAAACAGAGTCCGACAAAAACTATATATATAATATAGTTGTTTTTAGTTCGTTTAAGAAAATAGTAATAAGATTTATAACCAATATAGTAAAGAATTGAATGACTTCATTATTTTCATAATCGAGGGGTATACATTATTGCTTCAAAAGTTGATACAGATATACCATTCATCTAATTATAATATATTTCTAAGCATCAAGTATTCTTTTGTTATTACGAATGACATTAGGTCGGACTGGCCGACCCCAATTTAACAGGCCATAGGGTGATGTCATTTTGTACTTTCTTGATGAGTTACGGGCCATGTCAGGTTGAGACAGTCCTGGCCCGTGGCTAATTTGGCCGAGTAGTTTCAATCCGTGGCCTAGTCAACCCAGGTCGAAGTCAAGCTGGGTCGAGTCAATTTTGCTATTCCAATTTTTTATTTCTTACCCTTTCTTTTCTTCTCATACCAACTAATCAATTATCTCATAAATTACTTAACAAATTAAAAAACAAGTTATAACGAAAATTATCATATAAATCAATTATAATTATATATATATATATATATATATATATTTAGTAAGACTGGTGTATTTATAAAACGAACATTATTTTATAAGGTTAAAGGTGTATTTTGAACCTCAACTTTTACAATAAAATATAGAACATATTCTAATATTTCAAAAGGTTTAGATTGAACTCTAATATTTTAAAATATTTAAAATAGATTTTAAATGAACATAAAATTTAACGGGATAAACTTTTCATTAGTTAAATGTCACGATAGTATTAACAGGACATTCTTATTTATTTATTAAATAAAAACGAATCTTATTGCCTTAAAATAAGTGAGATTTATTGTCTGAAATGTGTAAGAATAGACTACCTTATCACGTAATAGTATAACTCTTTTTATTTATTTAAGAAAACTAATTATACGACAATAAGATATATTTTTATTTAAAAATATACATTTTTGTCTATTTAAGTTCTATTCTAAACGAAAAATACACTTTTTTGCTAATTTTTAAATTAACAAAGTCGCCTATTCAAGTGGTTTTAAACTAAGAACACAAACGGTGAATGCTTTATGCTTTTAAGTTGATAACGTCATCGACAGTGTATATGCACATCATAAACACTATAATAGTCCAAATAATTGAAGGCCGCACGTGGATGTGACCTGATTAAACAGAGATTACTGGCAGACACTACAACCTTAGTTAGCAAGTGGTTGTAAGATAAAGGAAGAAAGCAAGAAAGATGCTTTCTCTTAACACGAACCATATCTAATCTTATACAGTCAATCATCTCCATACATGAAAAAAAAAAAGAAGAAGACAGAATAAGGATGTTCAATTTCTAAGTCGTTTTAAACTCCCAATCCAGATTCATCAACCTCTGTCTCGTCACTTGTCTGATGAGCTTCTTTATCTTCTTCCTGTGGTGAAATTGTGTAGACTGAGTCATGAGAGTGAGAACACTGTCTGTGTTTCTGAAGAGTGGATGCCACCGGGTTAAAAGATCCAAACTTTGGTGTCGTTTCTTGAGAATTTCCACTGGGGTTGGTGTCAAATGTGAAGGAGAAGCTTCCGTTTGGTGGGATTGATTCCTGGGTTGTGTTGAGAGCTGTGGGACAGTTCTTTCTCCTTTTGGATCCTCTGCTGCTTTCTGGGTCTTGGGTCTTGGAGTTCTGTGAAGAAGAAGAAGAAGAAGTGGTCTCTAATGGAGGTGGCTCTTGGTTGGAATCTGAAGCTTTGGAAGGCATCTCTTCTGGGATGGCTTTCTCTGCCATAAAGGTTCCTGTGTGTGTGGGAGCAAATGGACCTTGTCTTCAAGGACGGCTGATGAATTGACAAAAGGAGGCCTTTTCGAGTGATGCTTTGATTGTTTTTTGTTTTTATTGAGATCATGTACTAACTTGAAGGTCATGGACCCAAACTTTAGGTAAAGTTAGATACTCCTAACTCCAAAGATTATATTTAATAGGTTAAATTCGTAATTATCACATTAATCCTTTATTTTAAAAAAGTAACTATTTGTTTATTATAATACTCTTTCTTATTATCAGACTTTCCCATACCTCACTTTATTGCAGAATTTCAGAATAGGTGTGATAACGATTTCGAAGTTATTTAAAGAGGAAGAATTATTTGTTTCACTAAACAAATATTATTTAATTTTGTAAAAAATAAATAAAGTTCAAAATTATATAACAATAACAAGAAATTTTAAACTGTGATTAAGAAAATTTACAAATACCATTTAAATTCTATCAACTATTTGATTAGAAATTACTAATTCATCCAATAATTTATTTAAATCGGTAATTTACGAATTATTAAAAATATAATCAAAATATAATAATTACAAGTTCTATTAATAACGAAAATTATATAATTTTTTATAATTTGAGATATATACATAAATTTATATTTTATTAAAAAGTTAAAATTTTTTATATAAACTATCATTAATTATATACACAATAACTTATAATAATTCTAAATTTCTTATTACTTTAAATAGTTTCTCAAACCCTAGTTCACTACCTATATAAGCTGTCCCGCTATGTACATGTTCAGAAGAAAAGGCGGCTCGCTCTGCTTCTGCCTTTGGTCACTCTGTTTTGCTGTCTTCGTTTGTGGTCTCACAAGACACCCAAAATCAACACCATCTGTTGTTTCGATACGATAGATCTGGCTCTTTCTGGAACTGGGTTGTTTCTGTCTTTGCTTCTGACGAGCTGTTGTCTGCGTTTTCAGACTGTAGTCGACTTCTTCTGATTCTTCATTCGATACTCTGTTCCTCACTGGTAAGTTTTTTTTTTCTTCCCTGAAAGCATCATTTGGTTGGTCGAAACTCTTAAAGCCCCATTCTTTTTTGTGTGTTTCATTAGTATTCCTTCTGTTCCTATACCAGTATTTACCGTTCAAGATCGAATTCCAAGCGTTATGAGGTGAAATTCCAAGATTTAGAGGACCTTTTGCGTTATTTTCCATTTTAACGTGAATTTTTTGACGAATTATTGATGTCCTGTGCTGGACATATTTTAGGAGGTGAAATTCCAAGCTTTAGAGGACCCCGTTTCTTGTTTTATAGTTTAACGTGAATGTTTGGCACGAATTCTTGATGTGCTGTGTGTTTAATGTTGTAGGAGGTGAAATTCCAAGTTTTAGGGGACCCGTTGCCTTGTTTTTCATTTTATCGTGAATGTTTTTCATGAATTTTCGATATGCTGTGAGATTAATGTTGTAGGCTTGCTAGGTACTTAATCTAAAAGGTCTAACTTTAACTGCTATCAACTTCTTTCTTGTGTTTATTTGAAGGTAATAAATTCATCATTTTAGAGAGTTTAATGTCTTTGATGTTCTGAGTCTGTATGAATTCTAGTGATATTAGGGATTTAGTTTCTGATTTCTTGTGTTTGTTGAATGAAATTGCAGAAGCTTGAAACTGAAGTCTCATTCATAGATTAGACAGACTAATATGGAGGAAGAGCATAAAGGAAGAGAAAGAAGTATATTTAGAGATATAAGACGCTATTACTGCAAATATTGTGGTATTTGCAGATCCAAAAAGACTCTTATTGCCTCTCATATACATGCTATGCACAAGGACGAAGAAAGGAGGTGTGAGCAACAAGTTGATGAGGAAATTAAATCCAATGATAATACATGCCAAGAGTGTGGTGCTTTCTTCAATAAGCCTGCTTATTTGAAACAGCACATGCAAAGTCATTCACTTGAGGTACTTCTATTCTAGAAGATGTTGATAGCTGTTCTCAACACTTGAAACTAGAGGAATGAAGGAGTATCATTTGGGTTTAATTATACTTCTTTCATTATTAAGTTAATATTAGCTTTTTTGGATGTTATTGAATTAGTAACTTTGCAGGAATTCATTCTTTTGTTAATGGCAAAAAAATTGGATGTGGCGTGAAGCATTGGATCCCAATATCAGAACTCCAAAATGCGCGAGGCTAAAAGTATGGACTTGAGTGGACCAGTATCAGGATGGGTGACCACCTGAGAAGCTCCATCAAGCGAGCCTCAATCACGTGTGGTTTTAATTTGAGGTTTGAAGGCTTATTTGAATTGGTATTGAACCTTGTTTTAGCTATCTACGGAATTTTATTAATAATACTTCTGTATGCTTGTGATTTTGCAGCGACCTTTTACTTGTCCTGTTGATGACTGTTATGCCAGCTATAGAAGGAAAGACCACTTAACTCGCCATCTTATAAAGCATGAAGGGAAGGTCTTCAGGTGTCCAGTTGAGAGTTGCAATCGTGAATTTTCATTTGCTGATAATATGAAGAGACATGTTAGAGAACTCCATTGTGCAGACTCCCCCTCTGTTAGTCGGGAGGAGTATGCTTGCCCAGAAGCAGGTTGTGGCAAGGTGTTCAGATATCCTTCTAAGCTGAAAAAACATGAAGATTCACATGGCAAGTCATTTGCCCATACAATTCTATTATACTCTTTCCTGTTTTAGTATTTGTCTGTTTTGCAGGGACATTCATACAGATAGTTGCACATTCATTTGCTGGAATAGTTGTTCTTTTAGAAATAGTAGAATTTATATTCTTTCTCCGATCTGGTGTTTGGTGGACACTTTCAAACATATGGAATTCTTGCAACTTCCCTGCTGATGTAATTCTGCTAATAATCGCTTCATTGCAGTTAAACTTGATTCGGTAGAGGCAATCTGTTTGGAACCAGGGTGTATGAAGTATTTTTCCAATGATAAATGTTTAAAGGCCCATGTCAAGGCCTGCCACCAGTATATTACTTGTGAGGTTTGCGGGACTAAACAGCTAAAAAAGAACATCAAGAGACATCTCCGATCTCATGAAGGAGGAGGCACCTTGGCCGAGAGTATTAAATGCCATTACAAGGATTGCCAACATAGATTTTCAACTGTAAGACTCTTTCATTTTTGATTTGCATTGCTTGTGCTCTAAATTGTGACTGAAATAATCTTTGATTGATTCTTTTGCCCAGAAAACAAATCTTAATCAGCATGTAAAGGCAGTGCACCTTCAAGACCGCCGTTTTGCATGTGGGTTTAAAGGTTGTGACGCAAGTTTCGCATACAAGCATGTTAGAGACAATCATGAAAAATCTGGGTGCCATGTCTATACTCCAGTAAGTTTCCTACTTTATTTGGACACATTATCAAGCTGGGAGCTTAATGTGTCCTGCAGAAGAACTGATATTTGATCTTGGTACAGGGTAACTTTGAATCTTCTGATGAGCAATTTAGGTCCAGACCAAGAGGTGGAAGGAAGAGGAAATTCCCAACAATTGAAATGTTGATCAGAAAGAGGGTTACTCCCCCAACTGAATTGGACGATTGCCACTCTTGGTTTCACCCAATGGAGACTCGAGCAGAGTCTTGAACGTCTGTGCTGCTCTTCAACCAGATCACTTTGTAGATAAGTATAGATTCTAACAACTATTTTAGGACCATATGTATAGACGATTTTAGGGTTTGGCTTTTGAGTGAACTATCTGCTAAGATTGATTGCTACTACTGTGTGACGATATAGATAAATTGTATGAAAATAATGATACTTTTTTTGACGTATGATTTTGAAAGTTTGAGTTGAATTTCAAAGCTTTCATGTACAAAGCTTATGCAATTCTATACAACTTCTATGGAATAGCAAAGCATACATGGAATTATTATTCGGTCCACTGTTTCAAAGATTCAGTTTACAGGAATTACAATAGAGCATCTGAAAGATTTTCTGTCTATATTCGAAACCTACCAATCAATCTAAATTCAACAACTCACCAACTAAAGAGATGATAATTCTTCTTCATATTGTTCTATACAGAAAAAAGTGGATCGTAGATTGTTACTTTAAACTGAAGGCTCCAACACCAGATTTGTGAGCATATTCATTAATGACTTCTGCAATATAAAATCGCCAACCCCTTGCCATCTCTTCAAGAGAAATTGGTTTTACGAGTTCCTCAATGTCTCTTTTAAACCTCTTATAGATGGTCAAATCATTTAAGATAACCGGAGATGATTCCGGATAATCGACCGGAATTAGTAACAATAGCGGAGGAAAAGGGAGCTGTAAACAGTGACAAGCATATCAGCATTCATTGGAAATCAAGATGGTCATATTCCATGTCTTACCATTGTATCAACAAGTAGCTTGAGAGGTCCATTAAGACCGACAGGAATAAAGGAACATTTGACAGTAAGTCCTTCCCTCCCTCCAGCAGCATCTTCATCTGAATCCAACTCGACCAAAACGTGAACTAACCTCTCATTAATTTTCTTAATCTCATCTAACAGAAGCTGTTAAAGGAAACACAACCCAAATTAGTAGCTAAATCAGATGTTAAAAGGATTCTTAAGCCTCAAAATCTGCTAAAATTCATAAGAAATTATGAGATGGCAAGGAAAGGAAAAAGCATACTGTTTTAGTTGACTTTTGGCTGCCATCGGTAACAGCAGTAGAACTCCCTGAGAAATTAAAACAAGAAAATCAAACTCAAATGTTCATATATGCAAATCCAAGTACAAACTCGTCATCATATGAGCAAGAAAACATAAAAAAGAAATGCATTTCATATATAGTTCGGATTCTGCATTTCATTTAAACTCGTCCTTGCCTGATGTATCTGAACAAGTTATCTTGTTCCCATCTAAAGAAACAATCACATAGTCAAACTCGTCCTTGGCTGATGTATCTGAACAAGTTATCTTGTTCCCATCTAAAGAAACAATCACATAGTCTTCATCCATCGTCCTGAGCAAAGAAAATTACAATAAGAATTTGTTACGTAACTATTAGCAAATCAAAACAATATTTCTTGAAACCATTGCATGATTCCAATATTCAGGAACTTTTCTCACCTAATCTCAAGTTAAATTAAAAGAAACCAAAACACCCACAAACCAGAACAAGAATTAAAGAAATTAATCGAAGAAACACATAAAAAGTTGAGATATAAACCGAAAACTTTAGAACTTTCTCTAATTTTTCTTTTCCGTACTGCGATCCCTTTCGGTACTTAGTTCAAGACTCCAAGCACGAGATGAAAGGGAGCGTTGTGGAAAAAGAATGGTTCTTTGATCCAACAAATCTCTGTAAAACCTCTGCTCTGTTCATGAAGTCCAAATACCCACAAACCGGAACAACTAAAAGTTAAAGAAATTGACGAAAGAAGTGAAAAAGATTGTTTATACTTACTAGTTCAAGGCTTCAAGCTGGAGATAAAAGCGAGGGATGTGGAAAAGACTGGTTTTTGATCGACCAAACTCTGTTAAAAGCCTGCTTCTGTTCAAGGAATCCGAAGATAAAAGAAGGAATCAAAAAAGAAGAAACAAAGAGCAAGAACGTAAATCAGTTAAGCAAGAAAAATTGGAGAAAGCAACAAAACCAAGTAGAAGAAGAAATGTGGGAAACCGTTGAGGGGTTTGAGCGGGAAAGTTCTGCTTCACTGAAGAAGACGAAGTTAGCTATATACAGCATGCAAAATTTAGACTCAATAATATTTTATTATAAATCTATTTCCACGATCGCTTTTAGAGAATTTTATATTTAGTTTTTAATTTTATAAAATAAAAATGGTTCTATAGAGTAAAAATTATTTAATTTAAAATTACAATTTTTATTTAAGCATAATTTTAAAACTTTTTATTTGAAAACTTTTTATTTTAATGGCATATAAAAAGTTTTATTTACTGTTAACTCGAGATTTATTTGAGGTAATATTATAGTATTCTATATTTAAAACTTAATTTTATTAAATTGTACGTGAATTTATTTATTTGAGGCAATTTCATGTCATTTTTTAATTACATGTTACTCTTTTGTTATGTAATGATTTTAGGTTTTATTTTATTATGTTAATAATTTTCTTGTAAATTTTTAAATACAAGAAATTTTTCATTTGGTTATTTTAAAAGGAATTTCTTCTCAAAAAATGCTTTAATTATCAAAAGTTTTTATAATTTTAAAGGAAAATATTTTTTAATATGATGAAATTGCACTTCATATGTTTAACAAAATCTTTGGTTAAAAATTTAAATTTGTTTAACAAAATATTTAAAAATACAATGATGGAATTTTTCTTTAGATGAATTAAGTGTTGAGGTTGTGCAATGTAGAAATGTCTTGAAGGCTTTACATGATTCTCAACTTTATAGGGATATTTTTTTGAAGATGACAAATGCAAAGAATTTGAATTTGGTTATGTCGCTTTGATTATGTTTTCGTGTTATTGCACACGTTTCTATATTAATGTTCTATAATTTGAACATTTTAAGTTTATGTTTTGTATAAACGCATGATTAAATGTTAACTCGATGTCTTGTATGAATATTTATAAGTTTATGTTTGGTTAACTTTTTGACTGAATGTTTTATTAATTATTTAATGTTGGCATTATAGATACATAGATTCATTACCAGATTTTGAATCATATTTTAATGATGAATTGATAAAGATAATCATTATTTCTTTAACTGAGGAAAACAACAAAAATTTCTCTTAGGTCATGATTGAATATTAAACTTTTGAATGTAAATCCTACAAAGATTTATAAAAACTCAAGAATAAATAAGATAATCTTTCTGAACTTACGTGATGAGTTGAAAAATTTAGGAAACTTAAAAGGAATCATTCATTTGATTGTGAAGGAAAAAGTATAAATTATGTTCTTATCGTTAATGATTATTTTTATAGTATATTCTTTTTAGGATTGTATAGGAGCAATAAATGGTATACATATTGATGCATATGTTCTGACCGATAAATAAATACCACACAAGGGTAAAGGAACTAATCTGATCCGATCCAAAATATTATTTATTATTGCTCATTTGACATACATTTACATATATAATGATTGAATGTGAAGGTACCGCAAATGACTATCGAGTTCTTTTGAAAACAATAACAAATCTAAAGAATTAATTTCTTATGCATTCACAAAATATTATATTATTTTAAATAAACATAATAATTATGCTTAATTTTTATTCACTTTTTATTAATATTATATTCTTTACATGTTAGATAAGTTCTATTTGATTAATCTAGGCTACATCATATCAAAGTGAGATATTATTTGAGAGATCATAGAAGAAGATGAATATCACAGGTCTATATAAGTTTTGTTAACTACATGCATTCTTCTTCGAGAAATATTATTAAAAGACGTTTTAGCATTTCAAAAGTAAAATTCTCTGTACTTTTAAATATGTCGAGTTATGATACGAAGAAGTAAAAATATATTATTATTGCACGTTGTATTATGCATAATTAAATTAGAATGTACGAACAAAGTGATGAATTATTTGAAAATTATCTTTAAAATAAAAAATAAAATAGATAAAGCAAAAATAAAAAAGCAGGTTTTCAAGTGAAATATATTAGTACAGCACAACTTCAAATTATGTCTTAAAAGTTTGGTGCAATTGCTAGATTATCCATAGTGCCCTGCTTCAAAGATTCACTTACAGGAATTACAACAGAGCATCTGAAAGAGATATGATCAATCAATCTAAATTCAACAACTGAACAACTAAAGAGATATGATCATTCTTCTGCATATAGTTCTATACAAAAAAATGTGGATCATAGGTTGTTACTTCTTTGAACTGAAGGTTTCATGACCATATTTCTGACCATGTTCATTAATGACTTCTGCAATGTAAAATTGCCAAGTCCCTGCCATCTCTTCAAGAGAAGCTGGTTTTGAGAGTTCCCCAACATGCCTGTTAAACCTCAGTCTTACCTTCTCTGCAAACTCTTCAGCCTCCTCTCTGCTCAGGTGATATTTACATTACATATCCTAAAAATGAAGTTGAGACTGAATGGTCCAATGCATTATGATTTATGAGTTTCCAATTTGCTTACTTCTCGTAATCATTTAAGATTACTGGGGATGATTCTGGATAATCGGCCAGAATTAGCAACCGTAGTGGAGGAAAAGGCATCTGCAGACAGTGACAAGCATATCAGCATTCATTGCAAATCAATTTTCAAAATGGCCATCTTCCATGTCTTACCATTGTATCAACAAGTATCTCGAGAGGCCCACTAAGACCAACAGGAATGAAGGAACATCTGACAATGATTCCTTCCCTCCCTTTGGCAGTATCTTCATCTGAATCCAACTCGACCACAACGTGCACTAACCTCTCATTAATTCCCTTAATCTCATCTAACAGAATCTGCAAAAGGAAACACAACCCAAATAAGTAGCTAATTCAGATGTTAAAAGAATTGTTAAACCTCAAAATCTGCTAAAATTCATAAGAAATTATGAGATGGCAAAGAAAGGGAAAAGCATACTGTTTTAGTTGACGTTTGGCTGCCATCAGTAGCAGTAGTAGAACTCCCTGAGAAATTAAGTACCAAAATCAAACTCAAATGTTCATAAATGCAAATCAAAGTACAAACTCATCATTATATGAGCAAAAGAACATAAAAAAGGAATGCATTTTAATTTAAACTCATCTGGAGTCATTTTACCTGATGTATCTGAACTAGTTAACTTGTTCTCATCAAAAGAAACAACCTCCACGTCTTCATCCATCGTCCTGAGCAAAGAAGGTTACAATAAGAATTTGTTACTTATCTATTAGCAAATCAAACCAATATTTCTTGAAACCACTGCACGATTCCAATATTCAGGGCCCGTTCTCACCTGATCTTAAGGTAAATTAAAAGAATTCAAAACACCCACAAACCGGAACAAGAAAAGGTTAAAAAAATTAATCGAAGAAACATATAAAAAGTTTTAAAGATATAAACCGAAAAGTTTAGAACTTTCTTTAATTTTTCTTTTTCCTAATCCGAACCTTTTCGGTACTTAGTAGTTCAAGACTCCAAGCACGAGATAAGAGGGAGGGTTGTGGAAAAATACTGGTTCTTTGATCCAACAATGCTCTGTAAAACCTCTGCTCTGTTCATGAAATCCAAATCCCCACAAACCGGAACAACTAAAAGTTAAAGAAATTAATGAAAGAAGTGCAGAAGATTGTTTATACTTCCTAGGTTAAGGCTTCAAGCTGGAGATAAAAGCGAGGGATGCGGGAAATACTGGTTGATCGACCAAACTCTGTTAAAAACCTGTTCATGTTCAAGGAATACGAAGAAAGGAATCAAAGAAGAAGAAACAGAGAGGAAGAACGTAATCGGTAGAGCAAGAAAAATTGGAGAAAGCAACAAAACGAAGTAGAAGAAGAAATGTAGGAAACCCTTGAGGGGTTTGAGCGGGAACGTTCTGCTTCACTGAAGAAGACGAAGTTGGATACATACATATATAGCATGGAAAAATTAGACTCAATAATATTTTATTATAAATCATTTTCCACCTAATGGGTAGAGAATTTTATAATAGTTTTTAATACAAAAAAAGTTCTATAAGATAAAAAATATTTAATTGAAAATAAAATTTAAAATTATATTAAATTTATGTGAAAGTATTTATTTGAGGCAATTTCATGTCATTTTTAATTACATTTTTCTTTTGTTATGTTATAATTTCAAGTTTTATTTTATTATATTAATACTTTTCTTGTAAATTTATTGGACCTCTTATTTTTTCTTTGAACTAAATACAAGTTGTTATTTGTTATATAAGTCAAGTCCTTAAAATTTCATTTAAAACTTTTTTACTATGTTTTAAAAATTTTCATTTGGCCATTTTAAAAGGAATTTCTTCAAAAAAATGTTTTAATTATCAAAAGTTTTTATAATTTTAAAGGAAATAATTTAAATTAATTTGGTGAAATTACATTTCATTTAATAGAAATACATTCTTAAATGTAATTAGGGTGTAAATTATTATTGCAAAAATAGTATTTAGTTAAAATTTTAAATTTGTTTAACAATGTTTAAAAATATAATAATAGAATGTTTAAATTCTTTAGATAAAGTGTTAAGAGTATGTAATATGAAAAGGTTGTGAAGACTTTACGTGATTCTTCACTTTATAGGAATACTTTTATAAGGATGATAGATATAAGGACGCTGAACTCGATTATGACACTATAGTTATACTTTCATGTTATTGCATATCAAAATTTTAATGATTTGACACTTTTATGTTAAGAACTATTTCATAGCTTGAACATCTTAAATTATGTTAAGTTTATATTTTGTATGAATATTTTAAGTTTATGTTTGATTAAACCTTTTGACTGAATGTTTTATTTTATTTTTACAAGGGAAAAACTCTAAACACGATTAATCTAACTATTGCATAGCTTTGGGGTACACTGCTCCTTGCTTGTCCTTTTGGATGAGTTCCTGGACTGGCAATGAAAGCTCCTGAAGAATATGAAATCCTGGGCTGGTCATGACTGCAAGAGCGACTAGATTATCCACACATTGGTTTCATTCACGGTGCACGTTACACCTCCCAATTTCTTTGGAGTAAAACATGGGTACTTGCCAATAAAAAATTATTTATAATCTTGGTAATGACAGAGGATAGTATGTTAATGACTTTTAAGGCTACTTCTAATACGATCCAACGATATCCAAGTCATCAAGCCAGGGTGAGGCCCGAGTGGACTCCCCAGAGTTAGGTTGTTAATGACAAGCTGCTACTAATGTGCTGAAAAACCCTCCACACCACTACCCGTGGCAGTCTCAAATTAAGTCACTAGCAGTAGGGATGTGCAACCCCTGTTTAAAAGCTCCATTCGTGTTGAGTTTGACCCATTCTTTTGGCGATTTTGTCCATCCCACTCGACTGCCCACCAAGAGGCCATGGTTCGGAAACACATAACTTTCTACTGCTCTCATCCTTACTATCCACTCTATGTACTACATAAATTGCCTTCGTACCATCTTTCGGCCAAACAAACTCAACTTCAAAAAGACTTTTGTTTCGCCATGTCCAAAACATCCAGCATGCGACTCCAAAAATAGTAGACCATTCCCCTTGCATCACATGTGAGTGCTTCAGTAGGTTGGATTTCACCCATACCTCCTCATCCTGATGGATAAATTCCATATTGACTCAGATTATGCAGGTGATCTCAATAGAAGCAAATCTACCACCGGATATGTGTTCTTACTTCTTAGCGGAGCTGTAAGCTGGGTTTCTAAGTTGCAGTCAGTTGTGACTACATCAACAACAGAAGCAGAATATATTGCAGCTACACAAGCTAGTAAGGAAGCAGTTTGGTTTGAAGTTGGTCATGGAGGAGTTCAAGCAAATACAGGAGATGTTTTCTTTATTTTGTGATAGCCAAAGTGCTTTGCATCTTGCAAAGAATCCAGCCTTTCATGTCAAGAGAAATCCTATTCAAATGCAGTACCACTTCGTTCGTGAGAAAGTGGAGAAAGGGACGATTGCTGTGAAAAAGATCAACACGAAGTAGAACGTGACTTATTTTCTGACTAAGGTTGTCAATACAGATAAGTTCATATGGTGTTGTTTCTCCTATGACCTTGATAGAGACATAAGCAACATGAAGCCGAGAGAGAAAGAATGGTTAAGATTAATTGACATTCAATTCAATCTTTAAGTAGGAGAATGTTAAGACACTCATATGAAGGAAGTTTATAAAAGAAGACTCTCTCCTCCTCTTTTAATGCACCAAAACAAAAATTCTACTTTTATGTATAAATTAGAGGATTAATTTTGTAATCCCTAATTTTTTTATAGTGAAATTCTCATCTCTTTGTGGTTTTTACCCTATTGGAGTTTTTTACGTAAATTTCTTTTGTTCTTAAATTTCTTCTTTATTTCTTTTATATTTTACTTCCCGTGCTTTTTTTTAAGGAACAAGAAATTACATAACAATATGGGGAAAATAAATTCCCGAAAGACCCGCTACGAGGATCATATGACACCCTATGGGTGTAGAATCAAAAAATGTGACCCTGACGTCAAAGTGACTAGCATAGTTAGCAAGCCAGTCAGCACCTCTAATGCCTTCTCGATATACACGACGATGAACAACAGTCCAGTTCCTAGTGAACAGCTCCTTAATGCCCTAGACAATAGGATTGGGGTGTCGGGCTCGATGATTCGAGGAAGAAAGGATGTCGTTCATCGTGGTAGAATCCACCTCAAGCTCGATCTGGCGGTACCCCAGATTCTATGCTAAAGTCAGTCCAGTGTAGACGCTCCAGAGCTCTGCTATGAGAGGAGTGCACTAACCAATGTTCTGGGAGAAGCCTCCCCGCTAGTTGCCATCACTGTCTCGGAGTAAACCACCTGCAGTTGCTGTAGCCGAAGACCGTGTACTCGCGCCATCAGTGTTTAATTTGATCCAACCTATGGGAGGTGGGGTCCAGCCAATAAGTTGTTCTTACTGAATGTGCGGACCAGCAATCGTCGCCCTGCTGTGCCACATGGCTGATTGGAGGACCAGACCTGCATAAGACAAAATATGAGAAATGGGTGAGTATGGCCAAGAGAATTGAGCATCGAAGAGAAACATATTCCTCTAATGCCATCGGTGATGCTGTCGCCTGCAACCAAATATAAAAATTTGCACTTCCGTTAAAACAAATTAATGTAGTAGCGGCAAGTGGATATCGTTCCCACGAGGAATTTTATGATTATGAAAATCACGAATTCAAACGACACAAATAATAAAAAGGGGGGTTTTGTTACTTACTGAAAGAAGAATGAAA
>JAOTIZ010000201.1:1713082-1739200 GCA_027123425.1 Erythroxylum panamense
ACCCTTGCAACATAACAATCAAAGTCACAGAATTCGGTTCCATCTCCAATCTCATTTTGTTGAATAAAACAAAAGCCTTTGCTAAATCATATGTCAAAACATACCCAGAAATCATGGACGTCCATGAAGTCAAATCTCTCAGGGACATCTCATCGAGCACTTTCCGCCCGGAAGAATCAAAATTGGATTTTGCATATAATTCAATTACACTATTGCAAAAATACAAATTACATCCAAACCCAGATTTGAATCCAACGCAATGAATCATCTGTGCACACACCACACCATTTCCAAGCAAAAAAAGGGCTTTACTTATTATTAGGAACGTAAAGTTGTCACCTTTAACACCGTCTTCCATCATCTTCTTATATAAAACCAAAGCATCAATGTAAAGGCCACCAGCAACATGATCCTTTATAGCCTTTATAGGGTTAGCATCAGGAGAATAAGTAGGTTTTAACTGTTGAACTTCACAGGAAAGTGTACCCACTCATTGTTGATAGGAACGTCAACCTTAGCCTTTTTAATCTAACCTATAAAGGCTTTTTTATATATAATGGAATGAGAAACAGATTACATAACAATACGGTGAAAACAAATTCCCGAAAGATCCGCTACGAGGATCATATGGCACCCAACGAGAGTAGAATCAAAAAATGTGACCCCGACATCAAAATGACCGACATAGTGAGCAAGTCAATCAGCACCTCTATTGCCCTCTCGATACACATGACGATGAACAACAGTTCAGTTCTTAGTGAACAGCTCGTTAATGCCTTGGACAATAGGATTGGGGTGTCGGGCTCGATGAGTTGGGAAAGAAAGGATGTCTATCACCATGGTAGAATCCACCTCAAGCTCAATCCGGCGGTACCCCCGATTCCACGCTAAAATCAGTCCAGTGTAGACGCCCCAGAGCTTTACTGTGAGAGGAGTGCACCAACCAATATTTTGGGAGAAGCCTCCCCGCCAGTTGCCGTCACTGTCTCGGAGTAGACCACCAGTAGTTGCTGTAGCCGAAGACCGTGTACTTATATCATCAGTGTTTAATTTGATCCAGCCTATGGGAGGTGGGGTCCAGCCAATAAGTTGTTCCTGCCGAATGCGCGGACCGGCAGTTGTCACCCTGCTGTGCCACATGGCTGATTGGAGGACCAGACCTGCATACGACAAAATATGAGAAATGGGTGAGTATGGCCAAGAGAACTGAGCATCGAAGAGGGACATATTTCTCCAATGCCATAGAAACCAGTATGTGATGCCAAATAGGAGCGACCAGTCATGGCCTAGAACCTTGCGGTGAAGGTGGAGGTTGTGATGGAGCCACTCTCTCATAGGCAACTTGTAAAAGTTTTGGGGAATCAATTGAGAAGGGAAGTTATTCCACACATGCCAAACTTGAGCGCAGTCGCGGATGACATGTAAAGAGGACTCATCTAAAGAGCAATGAGAGCAAGTGTCGTCCGTAGTGAAGTGTCGCCTCACTCGTTCCTGGTTAGTCAGTAATCGCTCCTTTGCAAGAAGCCAGAGAAAGACCCGAATGCGTTGGGGTCTTTGCCAATGCCGTATGCCTTTCCAGGCCTCGTGTGTCAACGCATCTGCAGTATCCATGATCATATTATAAGTGGAAGCAACGGTGAGCTTGTCGGTGTCAGAGGGCCCCAGATCAGAGTATCCGGCCCTAAGAAGGGTTTTGGGGGAAATGTCCTAATGATTAAACGACAAATCGATTGCGGAAGAGAGGTGTGGAGCTCGTCCCACTTCCAATTACTGTCAGGGTCCACGAGGTCCCGGATGCAGACATTGAGTAGGGAATTCGGGATGAGAAGAAGGGCGTGGGAATGAAGGGGTCCTATCTCACTTAGCCACGAATCGGACCAGAACTGAGTACGGGCCCCATCCCTGATTCTCCATTTCATACCTTGAGTGATCAGGTGGCAGGTGGCCTCGATGCCCCGCCATATCATGGATCCCCCTGGTGGCGTCCAAAGAGGTGGGGAGGATGCCACCATCAAAGTTGTACTTTGCGGAAAGAACCTGAACTCATAAAGCGATTGAATTAGCGATCAGTGTCCAACCTAGCTTAGCCAAGAGAGCATTATTAGTGGCTTGAAGGTTTCGAATCCCCAGACCCCCCAGCAATTTGGGTTGGCAAACTTCCTCTCAGTTTATGAGGTGAGTCTTCTTAATTCTATTAGTGGATCCCCAAAGGAACTGATGCATCAATTTCTCGATCTCATCACAGAGGCGACGGGACAGCCGGACCGTCTACATATTATAACTAGGGAGAGAGTATTAAATGCCATTACAAGGATTGCCAACATAGATTTTTAACTGTAAGACACTTTTTCATTTTATGATTTTCATTCCTTGTGCTCTCAATTGTGAATGAAATAGTCTTCGGTTGATTCTTTCGCCCAGAAAACAAATCTTAACCAGCATGTGAAGGTGGTGCACCTTGAAGTCCGCCCTCTTGCATATGGGTTTAAAGATTGTGAAGCGAGGTTCACATACAAGCACGTTAGAGACAAGCATGAAAAATCTAGGTGCCATGTCTATACTCCAGTAAGTTTCCTGCTTTATTTAGACACATCATCAAGCTTGGAACCTTAATGTGTCCTGCAGAAGAACTGATATTTGATCTTGGTACAGGGCAACTTTGACTCATCTGACGAGCAATTTAGGTCCAGATCAAGAGGTGGGAGGAAGGGGAAATTCGCAACTATTGAAATGTTGATCAGAAAGAGGGTTGCTACCCCTACTGAATTGGACGATTGTCACTCTTGGTTTCAGCCAATAGTCTTGAACTTCTATGCAAGCTGGTCTTCAACTACTATTTTAACTACTATTTTAGGACTATATATGTAGATGATATTAGGGTTTGGCTTTTGAGTGAATTATCTGCTAAGAATGATTGCCACCGTTGTATGACAATATAGATAAATGCTATGAAAATAGTGATTATGCTTTTTGACGTATGATTTTGAAGGTTTCAGTTGAATTTCAAAGCTTGCATATACAAAGCTTATGCAAATCTATACAACATGAAGTTTTTATCCATAGTGCCCTGTAGCAAAGATTTAGTCTACATGAATAACAACAGGGCATCTGAAAGATTTTGTCTATCTATATTCCATGTCTATCAATCAATCAATCTAAATTCAACAACTCACCAACTAAAGAGATATGATCATTCTTCTGCATATAGTTCTATAAAAAAAATGTGGATCCTAGGTTGTTACTTCTTTGAACTGAAGGTTCCAACACCAGCTCTCTGAGCATATTCATTAATGACTTGTGCAATATAAAATTGCCAACTCCCTGCCATCTCTGCAAGACAAATTGGTTGGGAGAGTGCCGCAATATGTCTGTTAAACCGCACTTTTACCTCCTCTGATATCTCTTCCTCCCTGCTCAGGTGATGATAGTTATATTATATATCCTAAATATGAAGTTCCAGACTGAATGGTTCAATGCATTATGAGTTTCAAATTCGCTCACCACGTGTAATCTTTTAAGATTACCGGAGATGATTCAGGATAATCGGCCAGAATTAGCAACCGTAGCGGAGGAAAAGGGAGCTGTAGATAGTGACAAGCATATCAGCATTCATTGCAAATCAAATTTCAAGATATCCATCTTCCATGCCTTACAATTTCATCAATAAGTAGCTCGAGAGGTTGAGTAAGACGAACAGGAATGAAGAAACATGTAACAGTAATTCCTTCCCTGCCTCTTGCAGCATCTTGATCTGAACCCAACTCGACTGAAACGTGAATTAACCTCTCATTAATTCTCTTAATCTCATCTAACAGAAGCTGCAAAAGGAAACACAACCCAAATGGGTAGCTAAATCAGATGTTAAAAGGATTGTTAAACCTCAAAATATGCTAGAATTCATATGAAATTATGAGATAGCAGGGAAAGGAAAAAAAGCATACTGTTTTAGTTGAATTTTGGCTCCTATCAGTACCAGTAGTAGAACTCACTGAGAAATTAAGTACGAAAATGAGACTCAAATGTTCATAAATGCAAATCAAAGTACAAAGTCATCATCATATAATCAAAATAACATAAAAAAGAAATGCATTTCAAATATAGTTCTGATTCTGCATTTCATTTAAATTCGTCCTTACCTGGTGTATCCGAACTAGTTGTTCTCATTAAAAGAAACAATCTCAATGTCTTTATCCATCGTCGCGAGCAAAGAAAATTACAATAAGAATTTGTTACTTAACTATTAGCAAATCAAACCAATGTTTCTTGAAACCATTGCATGATTCCAACATTCAGGGCCTGTTCTCACCTGATCTTATGGTAAATTAAAAGCAATCAAAACACCCACAAACCAGAACAAGAAAAGGTTAAAGAAATTAATCGAAGAAACACATAAAAATTCTAAAGATATAAACCAAAAAGTTTAGAACTTTCTCAAATTTTTCGTTTTCCTAATCCGACCCTTTTCGGTACTCAGTAGTTCAGAATCCAAGCAAGAAATAAAAGGGAGGGATGTGGAAAAAGACTGGTTCTTTGATCCAGCAAAGCTCTGTAAAACCTCTGCTCTGTTCATGAAATCCAAATACCGACAAACCGGAACAACTAAAAGTTAAAGAAATTAATGAAAGAAGTGCAAAATATTGTTTATACTTACTAGTTCAAGGCTTCAAGCTGGAGATAAAAGGAGGGATGTGGAAAAGACTGGTTTTTGATAGACCAAACTCTCTTAAAAACCTGTTTCTGCTCAAGGAATCAGAAGAAAGGAATCAAAGAAGAAGAAACAGAGAGCAAGAACGTAATCAGTAGAGCAAGAAAAATTGGAGAAAACGAAAAAAACCAAGTAGAAGAAGAAATGTGGGAAACCGTTGAAGGGTTTGAGCGGGAACTTTCTGCTTCACCGAAGGAGACGAAGTTAGCTATATATATAGTTTTATCGAGTCTAAATTTTATAATAGTTTTTAATTTTACAAAATAAAAAATAGTTTTATAAAATTGAAAAATTATTTAATTTAAAATTACAATTTTTATTTAAAGATATTTTTAATTTTTTATAATTTTCATGGTTGTATATTAAAAAAGTTATCTATTTAAAACTCGAGCTTTATTCAAATTCTAATGTAATTGGGATAATATTATAGTATTTTATATTTTAAATTTATTTATATTAAATTAGATGAAATTATTTATTTGAGGGAATTGTATATCACTTTTTAATTAGATTTAACTCAAAGTTATAATCTTTCACCTGTTCTTTCGGTAGAACTGATATCTAATTTTGGTACAGGGCAACTTTGACTCTTATAATGAGCAATTTAGGTCCAGATCAAGAGGTGGGAGGAAGAGGAAATACCCAACTATTGAAATGTTGATCAGAAAGAGGGTTACTCCCCCAACTGAATTGGAGGATTGTCACTCTTGGTTTCACCCAATGGAGCAGAGTCTTGAATCTCTATGCAAGTTGCTCTTCAACCAGATCACTTTGTACATAAGTATATATTCTAACTACTATTTTAGGACTGTATGTGTAGATGATATTAGGGTTTGGCTTTTGAGTGAATTATCTGCTAAGATTGATCGCCAGTATTGATATAGATGACTCCTCTGAAAATAATGATTATGTTTTTGATATGATTTTGAAGGTTTGAGTTGATTTAGGAGTTGATTAAAATTGTAGTTTAACCAATGATAACAATGTTAAGAAAATGACGTCACAGACAATGAATAGCAAAGCTTGCATGGAATTATTATCCATAGTGCCCTGTTGCAAAGATTCAGTTTACAAGAATTACAACTGAGCATCTGAAAGATTTTCTATCTGTCTATACACCAAACCTACCATTCAATCAATCTAAATTCAACAACTCACCAATTAAGGAGATATGATCATTCTTCTGCATAGAGTTCCATACAAAAAAATGTGGATCATAGGTTGTTACTTCTTTGAACTGAAGGTTGGATAACCAAGTTTCTGACCATATTCATTAATGACTTCTGTAATAAAAAATTGCCAACTCCCTGCCATCTCTTGAAGACAAATTGGTTCTGATAGTGCCCCAATATGTCTGTTAAACCTCTCTTTTACCTCCTCTGATATCTCTTCAGTCTCCTCCCTGCTCAGGTGATGATAGTCACATTACGTATCCTAAATATGAAGTTCAGACTGAATGGTCCAATGCATTACGAGTTTCCAATTTGCTCACCTCTCGTAGGTAACCAAATCATTTAAGATTACCGGCGATGATTCCGGATAATCGTCCAGAATTAGCAACCGTAGCGGAGGTAAAGGGAGCTGTAGACAGTGACAAGCATATCAGCATTCATTGCAAATCAAATTTCAAGATGGCCATCGTCCATGCCTTACCATTGTATCAAGAAGTAGCTCGAGAGGTCCAGTAAGACGAACAGGCATGAAGGAACATTTGACAGTAATTCCTTCCCTGCCTCTAGCAGCGTCTTCATCTGAATCCAACTCGACCCCAACGTTGACTAAGCTCTCATTAATTCGGTAAATCTCTTCTAACAGACGCTGCAAAAGAAAACACAACCCAAATGGGTAGCTAATTCAGATGTTAAAAGGATTGTTAAACCTCAAAATATGTAGAATTCGTATGAAATTATGAGATAGCAGGGAAAGGAAGAAAGCATACTGTTTTAGCTGACTTTTGGCTGTCATCGGTAGCAGTAGTAGAACTCCCTGAGAAATCAAGACACGAAAATCAAAACAAATGCATCTTACCTGAGTCTGCATTTCATTTAAACTCATCCGGAATCATTTTACCTGGTGTATCTGAACTAGCTAACTTGTTCTCATCAAAAGAAACTTTCTCAATGTCTTTATCCATCGTCCTGAGCAAAGAAATTGTTACTTAATTATTAGCAAATCAAACCAATACTTCTTGACACCATTGCATGATTCCAATATTCAGGCCTTGGTCTCAACTGATCTTGAGGTAAGTTAAAAGAAATCAACAAACCAGAACAAGAGGTTAAAGAAATTAATCGAGTAAACGCATAAAAAGTTCCCAAGATATAAACAGAAAACTTCATAACTTTTGTCTACTTTTTCTTTTTCCTACTCCGACCCTTTTCGATACTTAGTAGTTCAACGCTCCAAGCACGAGATAAAAGGGTAGGTTTTGGAAAAAGACTGGTCCTTTGATCCAACAAAGCTCTGTGAAACCTCTGCTCTGTTCATGAAATCCAAATTCCCACAAACCCAAAAAGCTAAAAGTTAAAGAAATTAATGGCAGAAGTGCAAAAGATCGTTTATACTTACTAGTTCTTCAAGCTGGAGATAAAAGCGAGGGATATGGAAAAGACTAGTTTTTGATCGACCAAACTCTGTTAAAACCTGTTTCTGTTCAAGGAATCCAAAGATAAAAGAAGGAATCAAAGACAAAGCAACAGAGAGCAAGAACGTAATTAGTAGACCAAGAAAAGTTGGAGAAAGCAACAAAATAAAGTAGAAGAAGAAATGTGCGAACCTGTTGAGGGGTTTGAGCGGGAACGTTCTGTTTCACTGAAGAAGACGAAGTTAGCTATATGTAGCATGCAAAATTTAGTTATTAGTTACTATATTATTAAATTAAAAAATGGACTCAACTGCTTAAATAATAAATTTTTATTATTTTATTATTCATATTAATAATTAACATAAAATTAGTTATATATCCACCCTTCAATCCATGGGTTTTAGAGAATTTTATAATAGTTTTTAATTTTATAAAATTAAAAAATAGTTTTATAAGATAACAATATTTAATTTTAAATTATGAATTTTGTTTTAAAATAATTTTTTTGTTTAAAATAAATTATTGATTGTTAACTCGAGTTTTATCTAAATTCTAACTAAAAAATAGATTAGTATTTAGTTCAATGCAATTAAGATAATATTATAGCATTTTTATATTTTTATTCAGTTTTGTTAGATAGTTTTTATAATTTTAAAGAAAATTATTTAAATTGATGTGGTAAATTACAATTCAATAACATCAATATCCAATGAGATTCATCTATTCTTAAATGTAATTAATTTGAAAGAGCTAGAATTAAATTTTTATATCTTCACCACTAATTCATCTGTATTATTTCATATTATTTCATATCAGATGTTGAATATTTCTCAGAACATGAAAGGTCTCCCATTACATATACAATGTTTGTTCAGAAGGTGATGAAGAAGCAGCTAGCTAAGATCTATTGCAGTTTCTTCCATTCTTTGATGACTTCTTTAATAGAAGATTCCCATGTCCTTGCCATATCTTGAAGACAAATGGGTTCTGAGAGTTCATCAAGATGTCTGCCAAACCTCCGGATTATAATCACTGATAAGTCACTGCTCAGGAAGTTAGCCACAGATCCTAAATATTCTTGATTTTGCTTGAAACTAATGTTGACTAGATCATTATGAGTTTCCAATTTCTCACCTCTGAAAGACATTTGAATCATATCGTCCCCAACCGTCTTTCCAGTCATCTATGATTAATGGAGATGATGCCGGATAATTGGCAGGAACTAGTAATCGTAATGGTCGAACAGTGATCTGTAGCAGTGGCAAGGATACCAAAGTTCAGTGGAACAGATAATCAGATTTTCAAGAGGCCAGCTTCAACTCTTACCATCTCACTAATCTTGTTAAACAGAATGGAGGAAAATCTGACAGTAGTTCCTTCAATGCCTCCTCTAAATAATGAAACAGCATCTTCAGTTGAATCAAACTCTACCAAAATGTCAGAGAACTTCTTGTTAATGCCCGTAATCTCATACATCAGCCTGCTGTGCATCTGCAAAATGAAAAATGGATAGCTAATTTAGAGATGTTGAACAGAAAAACTTCCAGTCAATGTCTAAGTGGGAAGATATAGTTTGGAAAATCATGAAGCACAAGAATTAGTTTGCAGACAAAAGTAAAGATAAGTCCCCACTGTTAAGGAGTTCTGAGATGAAATTTCAATGGCTGACCAACCTCTTTCCCTGATGGACCATGAATTTGTTTTTTGGAGTTTAACATAGAAAAAGCTTTTAAGTCTTTCAGATTATGTAACCAGCATGAAAGCTGAAATTAGAAAAAAAAGGACACCTAATTTCAGATTTTGATCAGTAACTAACATCATAAGCGTACGTTCAAAGAGTATGCAGAAGATCTGCTAAAGCCCCTTCGACAGTCCGTCACTTCTCCGTATAATCTAGGAACTACTATACAAAAGCATGTGAACTTCAGGTTCTTCAAAGTCCACGAACAACAAAAGGAGGATAACCGGATAACGCAAGCAGAATTATGACGTAAACTTTACAAATAATGAAACAAGAGCAGGTGTTGCATATACCTTAAACCTTCGATCCATGTTCCTGGATGTTCGACTAACTGAGTCACATACGTTATCTGCAGTATTAAGTGCCTCCGGAGATGATAATTTTACCTAGAAAAGGATTGTAATGTAACAACTCAAAATCTGCTACATAATGTTGAATAGAAAACCACTGCCAAGGTAAATGTTATCTTTTAGGACTTACAGAACTTTTATTCAACAGAGAGAGTAAACATCAGAAGATGATAATCAGGATGAAATTATGAGATTCCAAGAAATAAGACTCATACTGCTTTATTAAAGTGTTGAATTAGTTCCACTGTATCAGCTGAACTTTGGCAGGCATCAGTAGCAGTGGCAGAACTCTTCTCTGAAAAGTACCAAAATCAAAACAAATGCTCATAATGTAAACTCATCCTGTTGATAAAAACATTAGTATGATTGGAGCAGATGTGACAGAAATATAAACTGCCAACAACTCAAGCAGATGTGCACAAGAACAACATTACATTGTTCATCAAAATCAGTATTTTGATTGAAATATCTTGTATAACACACATCAATATATATGTACATTTCCCACATTTGTATACAATATAATTGCAGTTAAATATAAACTGATATACCATGTTTTCTACCATAAACAAATAGGAAAAAAAGCACTAATGTTTATAGACACTGATTTCAATTCCTTGTCAATTAAGGTCCCACCTGCACCTAACCATATTTCGACCCAGGATCAATCCATAGATATCAATAGAAAAAAAAGGGGGGGACTCATGTGAATGAAAATCTGTTACAGTCTATCAAACTTGATACTAGGCACAGGTTTTGCCCTGGAAATATGGGTGGAACAATTATATTACGGTTAATACAAACTAAGTGCATCAAACTTGCACAAGTTCTGCGATCCTCCATGATCTTACTGAAGTAAGGAAAAGTGATTATGATCAAATAATGACATAAATCCCAAGATTGTTTCCATATATTGGGAACAGAGAACAAATTATACTAAAATTCGAAGAAAAAAAGCATCCATGTATGTCCAAAACTTGTATAAGAACATAAAAAGAAATGCATTTCAGCTATATATCAGGTTCTGCATTTTATAACTCGTTTGGAATCATTTACCCCGTGTACCTGAGCTATTGGACTTGTTATCATCACAAGAACCAATCTCAGTATCTTTATCCATCTTACCGAGGAAAGAAATTACAACAACACTATGTTACTTAACTATTAGGAAATCAAGCCATTATTTCTTGAAACCAATGCATCATACCAACACTCAAATTTTACTATAATTTGATCTAAGGTGATTCAAAAGAAATCAAAATACCCACGAACTAAAACAAGTAAAAGTTAAAGAAATTAATAAAAGAAGTGCAAAATGTGGCCTAAAGAAATACAAAATTCAAATGGTCATAAGATATAAACTCAGAAACTAGAACTTCTCTTTTCCTACTCCAACCCTTCTTGATACTTACCAGTTCAAGGGTTCAAGCACGAGATAAATGGCAGAGTTATGGAAAAATACTGCTTCTTTGATCCAAATACCCACAAAATGAAACAACTAGAAGTTGAAGAAATTAATGGAAGAAGCAGAATGAGACACTATTGGAGATAAGGACGAAGTCTATCCCACCACCGCCAAATCTGGTTCAGTTATACCAAAGAATCCTTGTAAAATCAATTTAGTTAGTAAAGATATTTAGCATCCCAAAAATATCTGTATTATTGTAACTGTATATATACCAATGACATCTACCGAACTGAATGAGAAAAAGTTTTCACATCTCCAATAAAGTCTTTTTGTCTTTTAGACACAAAGAAACACATAACTCAAATGGGTCACAATGAACAAACCGAAAGATTAAAACTTTCACTACTTTTCTCTCTTCTTACGCCGACCCTTATTCATACTAACCAGTTTCAAGTCCTCAAGCTGGAGATAAAATCGACGGATATGGAAAAGACTGGTTTTTTATCCAACAAAGGTCTGCTAAAACCTATTTTCTGTTCATGAAATCCAAAAATGAAAAGAAGAAAGCAAAGAAGAAGAAACAGAGAGTAAGAACGTAATCAGGAGAGCAAGAGAAATCGGAGAAAGCTACAAAACCAAGCAGAAGAAGAAATAGGCGTAACTGTTGAAGGATTTGTGCGGGAACGTTCTGTAACATAGAAGAACACGAAGTCACTATATATATATAGCATGCAAAATATGGGTTATTAGTTATATTTACATTTAGTAAAATTAAAAAATTAAAAATATAATTAAAAAATTATTTTCTAAAAATTAAAATTATTAAATAAAAATAAACAATTTTATTTTAATTTATAAAAATTATATAACTTTTTCAACTGTATTTTTATTCCACTAACTGCTTTATTTGAACAAGAGAATATTTAAAAGTAAGCAAATAATTTGCATGAAAACCAGGAAGAACAATTTCTTCTCTTCTTGTTTGATCACTAAAAAAATCAAAAAGCTCATAATCCTAGTTTCAGGGTCAGCGAGGGTCCTGAAAAATCCTGTTTCTGGTTTCCCGGAACACTAATTCCTGGAAGACCGGCATTGGCAATAGTATTCAGATTATTGGCAGCAAAAGAACCTCCGATATCATCAATTCTTGGCCTAGCAACCCAAAAACTGTTGTTTAGTGTGGATGGGTACATAACAGACGATCCGTACTTGGGTTCTGGAACACAGAAACCCGAGTTATGTGCAGGTTTCTGGATCATAGAGTGCATGTTAACACGTAGAGGTGATCTACAGGCAGGAACATGAACAGGAACAAAGCCTGACAGGTGTGGGGATTGATACAGGGAACTAGTATTGTTCATGAGCCTAAACCAGGCTGATTCCAGTTCTTTCCCATGTTTCAGGAATGCTCTTTGGCGTTTGTGGGCATTTTGATGGCCTCCCAGTGCTTGTGAGCTGCTGAACTTCTTCTGACAGAATTTGCAAATGAAGGATCTGTTCTCTGCTTTCTTTTCACTGCTCTCACCTGGCAATTCCAAACTTTTTGGAACGTTTCTTCTCAGGAAATCCAACATTTCTTGTTCTTTTCTTGGATTCAGCATCAACTTCAAGACCCTTCCCAGATAGCTTGAGATCAAGCCGGTAGTGTTGGATGTGGAAATGAATTGTAGGATAGGGCAATTTATAGAGTTACAATTGAAGTTTTGCATCTTCTATAGATAGAAGTTGCATCCTTGGAAGATGGAAAATTAATAAAGTGGGGAACCTTGATGAGTTCTTTAATCTCTAATATGCATCCAATTACTACTTTTTCCTAGTTAGGGTTGGCAAATTAAGCATGTTCTATATTCAACGAGTTATACTTGAATAGATCGAATTTTAAAACGAGTTCAAACTTGAAAATATTCACTCAGTTCAGATAATTCAACAAAACAGTATTATTATAGTGAATTATTAAAATGACATTATTTTAGTCTCGATGACTAAAATCAAGATTGAGAATAAGTTATTTATTTATAACTCAGTTCACTCGAACACATTATCTTTCATATTCTTAACTTATTTTAAAGTTAAGATTGAAGTTGAAATTTGAACAAATGGAAGTTATTCAATTCTTAATAATTTTGTTATGTAAATGAAAAGCTTAATATTATTTTTGAAGAACAAAATTTAAAGTTACGTAACTTTCTAAATATTGTCAAGTTGTAAAAATTGATTAATCACCTAAAAAAATATTAAAGAAATTATATTTTAAATCTTAAATTTTATATGATTTTTAATGATAGTAAAAATTTGAATAAAATATTTTGAATTTCAATTATTTTAATTTTTAGTTATTTTAAATGCTACACGAATAAAATGATTTATATCCATACTATTATTAATGAAAGAGTTAATATTGGACTATTTTTATAATAAATTAAAGGTTTAAAGAGTTTCATAAGACCTTTAGTTATTAAACATGGCGCAATTCAAGATTATGTCGATACGTCAACCTTATTCAATAATTAAAAAAATCAACTGATTTAATTTTTTTAACCGTAAAAATCTTAAATTGTCTAAATTTTTAGTTTGATTCTTAACTTTTTTAGTTCAATTTACCATAATAACTCTTGTTGTTGAAAACTAATCAATTTGTTAATTAATTGGTCAATTTTTGTTAATTAATAAATTCTTATATACTAAAATAAATCAATTAATTTTCATTTAGTAATATCTTTTTTAATTAAATTTTAAATTTTTTTATAAGTAAGGACAATCTTTTTTAATCATAGTTCAAAAGGGACAATCTTTGTTAATTATAATTTAAATTCTTTAATTTTATTTAATCTTTAATCAATTTTATGACGGTCTAATACCGGTTGAACATAACCTTAAACTTCTTGTCTTATTGATTTAACTTCTAGTCCGTTTTTTAAAATATTGGTATCTATGTAATATGGTCATAATTAATCAGCAAATAATATTGAAATTATTAATTAATTTATGAAAATTTGATATTTAATTATATTTCTTAAGTAAATCAAAGTCTTCTATAAATATGGCTAAGTACTTGGTCTCCTAAATCATCCTTTTCCACTAGAATTCATGTCTTAGTTATGCCTTATTAAAGGACTAGTTGGGCAAAGTATAACAAGATAAAATAAAATTTATTAAAGAAAAAGCAACACATAATGATTATTAAACTATTATGAAATTAATGAGAAAAGGTTAACTAATCAAAGCCTAAGTGACAAATCAAGTCCCAAGCTTCCACTTTGGTGACTCTGATTCTTCTTGGCAATCATGCTAGCTTCTTCTCGATGCCCACTAATCTCCAGAGACTGAAACCCTCCATTTCGCAGTTGGTATGTTGCAGATTGCTGCTGCTCCACAATCGTTTGCTTTGACCAACCATTGTTGAGATCGTGACCAAAACCTCTGTGAAGATAATGGCTACTATAGGGTTTCTGAATCATGGACCGAAAGTTAAACCCTGAGCCTAAGTTTTTTGCAGGAGAAGAATGCAAATGAAACCTTGAGACCTCTGATGCATATGGATATAACATGTACTTGGCATGGTCATAGTTAGCCATAGCAGCATCATTCATCAACTTTTCTCTCTTCTCTATTGCTCGCTCGCGTCTGTGAGCGTTTTGATGACCACCTAAGGCCTGTGAGGTCGAGAACTTGTTCTTGCAGTACTTGCACTTGAATACCCTTTTCGAACTCTCTTTTGAAGAACACCCTTCGTAGAAATCCATCAAGTTCAGATCGAACTTTGGTCTCTTACTGGTGTCTCCATTACTGGGGCTTGGATCCAATGACTGGGTTGATTCTGGTTCGCTGGTTTCTGGTGTGACTAATACGTTAGTGGACATATTTTTCATGGGACCTTCAAGCCTTCCCTGCTCAAGAGAAGACATTGAAAGAAACAGAGATTAAAGAGATATGAGAGCTAAGTGGGGTTTAGGGTTTGAGATAAAAGAGTTATTTAGCTACTTGTATTTTATAGAGGAAGAAGGTAAATTCTGAATTTTCCATTTTTGGAAGTAAATCTCTTCTTGCATGTAATGAAAAGACATTACAAGAAAAATAATTAAGAGACCTTAGTTTAAAAAGCTTTTTTACTTTTGACAACTCGGTTAATCTTTGATATGATTCACCTTAAATGGTGGGATGCTAATAAATGTTTAGTTCTAAAGTTTAATGAGTAATTAGCTTGATTAAGATAAGTTTTGTGATAATTTCAAGAGTAAAAGATGTAAACTTCCCTTATAGTTTAAGAAAATTTAAAAAAAGTCTACAATTTTTAAATTTTTTTTTAAAATTAGCTCTAATTTTTAATTTTTTCATAGAAGTCTAGTTTTTAGACTTTCAGTTAAAAATAACGATAAAACATACATAATATGAACATTAAATATGAACTAATCAAATGTTATTTTGACGACGATTAAATCAAATTCTTAAAATCGAACCGAACTAATTAAATTTGACTTAAGGCAAAAAAAATTATCATAATTATCTTAAATAATTAATTTAAGTCAAATCTAATTTGTTTGGATCATGCTTAAAAGTTAACGTCGAGTTATTATATTAATGACATTTTATTATTTTACGTCTAATGCTCGTACTACATCTTTTACCTTAATTACAATTTCCCTTTTCATTATTTGGTGACTTAAGCACCGTGCATAATTATATTTCCAATTTTGTGTCTATCTTAATAATGATTCTAATCTCAAGCTTTGTTTTTATTAGAAGATTAAGATACACTGATAAGGCATATATTTCTTTTGACATTGGACCAAAAAGGGAAATTTTTTTGAAATTTGAACTTTTGGGATGGTTTTAATTAATGAGTTAATATCGTAGTAAATTAGCTTTCATGTTTGGAACTAAACTAGTTAATTATATAACTTGCATCTTAGTTAGTCCCAAGCTTGAATTGATGTTTTTCTTGTTTTCTAAAATCATTTTTAAGTTCAAAGTGTCCTTATTATTTTTTATATAAACATTTTACAAGTGTTCATTTTCTTTTTATTTGTTTTTAAGGTCCAAAATTATGATAATTAATTTTAGGGTTAATTACAAAAAAATATCAAACTTTAAAAAGTAGCAATAAAATGCTTAAATTTTCAAAATTTTCAATTATAACGCGAACTTTAAAATGTAGCAACAAAATGCTCAAACTTTCAATTTTTTCAATTATAACCCAACGTTAGTGTTTCCATTAAATTTAAAAATAACTTAAATTAGATTATGCAGCCCTGACGACCTTACTAATAATACAGTACATTGTAATGTGAGAATAGTTTGGAGCGTAAAAAAAATAAACATAAAACAAATGGTTGAGGGCATTGGGAGAATAATAGATAATGTCAAGTTAGAATTGAAGAAAATTGATAGTTTGAACATTTTATTGTCACTATTTGAAGTTTGAGTTATAATTGAAAAAAATTGAAAGTTTGGACATTTTATTGATACTTTTTAAAGTTCGGACTATAATTAAAAAATTGACGAAAGTTTGGATTTTTTTGACAATTAACCCTTAATTTTATAAGAACGACTTATTTGGCAAAAAACTAAATTAATTTGTTTATGGTGCGTGAATTAAATTAGCAACTCTATGAAATGCTTATTTATATCTTCTTTTTTCTATAATTGAATAGCCATGTACATATATATTTAAAACCTACCAAAAATTCAATGAAAACTTTACTCTTAGTAATCCACTTTCTTTCTAAATTTGGTCTGAATAATTAAAAAATGATTTAAAAAAGAATAGAATCAATAAAAATATAAGAAGAATAAAATATGATATTCAAATTTTAGTTTCATTGATATGTTCTGATTAATAATATGCTTAGGTACCTTAAAATGATTCCACCATGGAAAAAAAATCTGATAATAATTGTCAAAATTCATGCCTTCTCAAAAGGAATCTCAAGATCATGTCTTATGATACCATTCCATTATTCATGGATGGAAGTTTTATGAGGCACAATCAAAGTCATTGTCTAATTTTAATGTTTAATTAATTAGAAGGATCATTACATTTTTGGAAATCAATTACAAACTGAATGGATTGTAAGTTTAATTTGAATATCCATGTCATTAAATAAGTTCTTCTTTAAGGAGAGGTAACTTACTAGTAAAACTATTTTTCACCTTATAAGTTGACTTAAACTTTTATTTTTAATTTCTTTTGGTAACATTTATTTGGAATTGTACATTTTGAAAATTTCAATGTTTAAAAACTAAACTAGTTTGACCGGTGCAACAGTAAAAATTTAAAATTAGTTAATTTTTCAGTTTGATCTAGTTTAATACTCTTTGTTGTTAAAACTGATCAGTTTATTAATTAATCAGTCTGTATATACTAAAATAAATAAATAAATTTTCATTTAATAGTCTCTTTGTCTAATTTAACTTTAAAATTTTATATAAACAAGGATAGCCTTCTTCAATTATTTTTCAAATTATTTAATTTTATTTAATCTTTAATCAATCTTATGATAGTCTAATATCGGTTGAACCTTAAATCTCTTATCTTACAAGTTTACTTCTAGAATGGTTTAGAAAACATTGGAAAATTCCCACACATAAAAACGTAAATACATCTTCAAAACGCATATTTCATGATATATGGGCTTATAATAAATAGGGACAATTAAGAATCAAAATAGTATGAAAATTATAAATAACAATTTAATGTATTAATTGTTTAATTTCATATAAATTCTTATGTTAAAAAATTTAAAATAATTACTTGATGTATTATCTGTTGATATTAATTCGTCGCATAAGATTATCAAACAAATTAAATTATGGTACTTATAAATATTATTGACCAAAATAATGACAATTCTTGTTTGTGAATTGGTATAAACATGCCCTGAATATAAAATGTGAAATCACATGGCATTTATGATTTTTTATAAGAATAAAGTAAATATAAAAATTTAATATAATTATATCTTATTATTATAAATACACATTTTGATTTTGTCTTCTCAAATTTTAATTTAGCCATAACCTAAAATGCATTTATACCGTCAGCAACACTAAAGAGGGTAACAAAAGATTTGCATCGAAGATGGATAAGCCAGCAGATCAACAAGAAGTCTGATGTATTCAGCTGATAAAATCTAATCTCACAGAAGGCCTCCTGCTAAGTGCTTCAAAAAGAGCACCCACCGTCCTATTTCACTCCTTTCTCAAAGAAAAAAAAGTAAACATAATTTGACCAACGCAACAATTGCAATGTAAAATACATGTGCTTCAACAATTCTTCATCATTTGTAGAATTCGAAGTCGGTGTCTGGCTTCTTCACGTTGGCTCTGTAACCTTTCTCAAAGTCCTTTGGAAGTATAACATACCTGTTCTTCCGTACTGCATGCATTCCAGCTTCTTGACAGATAGCTGCTATCTGTAAACAGATATCTAGTTTATGATGGGGACAAGATTCTATTCAATATAAGATATTATGGTGGATATATTGAGCACTGGGGGTTAAAATTGAATTCCAAGAATCATTATAGAAATATTCAACAAGATAGATACAAGAGGTGCATGCCTCACTTTGTTCAGGCTGCACGCTTCTTGCAAGCTAATATATTAGTATCAAAAACTAAAGAAAATGATGTAGCTTTTCTCACACAGTTCATATTCACTAACAGAAATAACTACACAATATGAAGAGAAACCCAACTAACCTCAGCAGCACTAATTTTATCCGGCCGAGAAACATAGTCTTCTAAGTCCATCTCATCGCTTAGATTCATTTTAGAAGTGCAAACCTGTACAAGGAAAATTAATAATTTCATTTAACTGTCAATTTATCTATAGAAAGGAATCTTGCATGATAATGAGACAAAAGATTTTCTTCTTCCAAGAAGATAAATTCACAGGCCGTGTAAAAGACAGTTTACCTGGAAAACAAGCCTTTTCTGCCTTCTATCAGGCAAAGGAAATTCAATTTTCCTATCCAGCCTTCCGGGACGTAGAAGTGCAGGGTCCAAAGTGTCTGCTCTATTGGTTGCCATTATGACCTTAACATTAACAGTTTGGTCGAAACCATCCATCTAAAGTACATTTCAACAAGGAAAGCAGAAGTTGACTGCATCAGCAAAATGACCAAACAGACTTAAGACTTTAACAAACTACATATTCAGTCATTTTCAGACAACTTAGTTCAACAGACTTATATTACCTTAGTTTAATTTGCGTGTAAACCATCTTTAGACAATATAAACATTTCCACAAGACTAATTACAAGATCTCCAATAAAAAACCTGATTGAGGAGTTCCATCAAAATACGCTGAACTTCTCTGTCAGCACCAGTTTGAGCATCAAACCTTGCAGTAGCAATGGCATCAACCTCATCAATGAAAATAATTGCAGGAGCATTCTCTTTTGCTAGTCGGAAAACATCACGAACCATGCGAGGACCCTTAAAGTGGAAAAATGATTGCATTTAAAAGGTAGAACTTACTAATTACATAAATGCCAGTAAAAAAAGTCTAACTCTCAATATGAACTAGAATCACCTGAATTACATGTTTTCATAGCATGATTTCAATACTCGAGACATAATCATTAAAAATGAATGCTCAAGCAATTGGTAAAAGCACTGGCCTATATACACATACATAAATATAGTGAATATAGCTTGTCGGTGTATGCACATACATACCTCACCCAAGTATTTCTGGACAAACTCAGAGCCAACAACTCTAATAAAGGCTGCAGTTGTATGATTAGCAACAGCCTTGGCCAGCATAGTTTTTCCAGTACCAGGAGGACCATAAAGCAATACACCACGAGGTGGGTCTATACCAATTTGCTTGTAAAGCTCGTGGTGAGTAAGTGGCAACTCAACTGCCTCACGGATTTCCTGTTTCTGAATGTCACATCCTCCAATATCCTAAAACAACCATAGGAAAACTGAATCAAACTAAGTTTCCAAATCAATAAGTCCTTGTAGTACTCGCTCAAAACATGAATTTGAAAACAAGAACAAGAAACATGTAAAATATCCGGCTTGAATTTTTACTCAAATTTAGGCGTAAATTATCCTATAGTTTCTCTGCCAGAACTATTTTCTTTCCTAGCACAAATCTTGAACCACAATTCAATTTCCCTATTCTGATTCAACCTAAATTAAATCCCTAACTCGACAACAAGAGAACCCTAAGAAAAGAAATTCAGCTTCGCTTGCTAATTTATACTTCAAGCTTGAATTTTTCACCTAGTTCTAACTTCTAACCACAATTTAATTTTCCAAACCCTACCCATTTCATTCTACGCCCTAATACATCCAATTAATCAAATAAAACCTAATTCAACAAATTCGACTTACATTATAAGTAACATCAGGCTTCTCCGACTGACTAAGGAGCGAAATACTCGAATCAGCCTCCGGGGGCAGAACATCGACAAGGGCATTAGAATGGCGGTGAAGCGCCACCGAGGCCGAGGGCTTCAACAACTCTCTATTAATCGTACTAAGAATCCGAACATAGTAGTTTGATCCCGTTGTAGAACCCACAATCCCGTTGTTTTGATCCACCATCTCCATGAACTGGCCGATGACCAGAGGCACCGATTGGATCCGCTTGACCTCTTCTTGGGCGCGAAGAAGTTCTCGCTTGAGATTCTTCTGTTCGTCTTTAATGTACTCTTCTTGGATGTCGATGAACTCGAGCTGCCGTTGGAGAGACTTGAGGCGGCTATAGAGGTCCTCCTCGTCGGTGGTGGACAAGTCGGAAAGGTCGGATTTTGTTGCTGAAATCGATGGTGGGAGTTCCGGTGAGGGTTTGGGATCGAGTACCATCGCCGACGATGACATGATTATGTTTGTTCTATTCCTTTAGCAGCGAGAGACAAAGACGAGAAGTCGAAGAAGAGTAAGATTTGAGCACAATTTATACAAGCCTATACGACGTCGGTTTTAGCCCAAAATTAATTATGTTGAGATTGTCTTATTTTTCTCCGTGAAATTTATTATTTTTTCATTATCTACACACTCAAATTAACCCCGTTCGAATCATATAGATCTCTTGTGAGAGGTAAAATTCTGACCCAAAATTTAAACGGCTGTTATTACTTATTTTTAAAATAATAGCAAAATATAAATAAAATAAAATAAATAAATATTATTAATGTAATGATTAATTAAAAATTATTAATAATTTTAAATTTTAAATTTAAATTAACTTAAATTATAATTTAAATAATCACAATAATTTAAAAATATATTTAAAAATTAAGTTAAATTTAATTTCAAATGATAATATTTAATTGGTTTATATTTTATATTAATGTTATCTCAAACTTTGCCATTTCTTAACGACAAAGTTACGTCAAAGCACATAATACAAAATATAGGTACGAATCTCATAGGTGCTAACGACGCAAATCGAAGGAGATGAAGAGGTTGTCTCCAACAATCTTGGTTGTCTTGCTTTTGCTTTTTGGGTATTCTGAATTGGGCCTCTGCAAAGAAGATTCTCTCATAAGGATGAAGCTTGGTGGGGTTCGCGATTGCCGCGGTTCTCAAAACAGCGCTGAGATTGAAAGCCTCGCTCGTTTCGCTGTCCAAGAGCACAACAAAGAACAGGTCTTTCATGGTTCTGGGTTTTGTTCCCTGGTTGATATGATGTTGCTTTCAGTGTTTCTCACCTTGTTGTTGACACTAGGCGTGGTTATGGTGTGGGTTTTTGGGATTTAGTGTTTTGGTAGTGATTATCTTCTTTGAGTAAATTTTATTGACCTGTAGTCTTAGTACTTTTCTTTTCATTCTTTAACCTGGAATTTTTCATGTTTTGATTCGAAGTTTTAACCTTTTGTAGTTTTGCTAATGTCACTTGATTGATTCGCTTCAGACTCTTAATTACTCGTGAAGCTTTCTAATTTGGCACTAAAGGAGAAAGCTTTCAATTAGGAGCGTTTAAAGTAGAGTTGATCTCTTTAGAATCAGAGTTTGATTTCAAAATCATAATTAGTAATTTATAGGGGAATAGTTCATAATTTGGAAATTCCAGCAGCCTATATATTCTAGTTGGAGTGAAAGGGGGCATAGAGGATTATAACTTGTTTGGTTATCAACAGCAGGATGAGTTAATCCAACTAATGTAGGACGAACAGTAGAGAATGTATATGCTGGAATTTTATAAAATGAAGTAAAACAAAGAAATCTGTCTACGAATCGCTTCTTCTAGGGTTTTGATTTCTATTAGAAGTAATCAAAGTAGACTTATATCTAGTTATATTGGAATGATTCTTTATTCGTAAATTCCAGCAACCTATGCATTCTACATGAAAAGGAAGGGTGTCCAGAGGATTATTTACCTATAAACAGCAGGATGAGTTAATGGAACTGATGTAGGATGGTCAGAAGAAAATTTGGATGCTTATGGAATTTCAGAACAAGGGCTGGAATTTTATTTAAAAAAAGCAATGTAAAGAGATAGGTCTAGGAATCAGTTCTAGGGCACGTCTTGCTCATTCTTTTAAGGATATTTTTTATAAGAGTGATTCATAGATTGGGAGTGATTCCTAGAGCTATCACTTTGTTTTACTTTTCTTTTAAAATAAAAGTTTCAGCCTTAAAAATTTCTCTTTTGTCTATTCTACATTCTTGAAAATGGGCACTGATCATTAAACAGAAGTGTTTGTTTGCCTTTTCAGGGGTCCTTCTTAATAATGTCCAGTTATAGTTTGACTTTTTGGCTGTTGCAGTGGATTGAGAAATAAGGACATGAAATTGGCAACTTATTAGTTTTTCTCGAAATTTAATTATCTCAATGCTCCTTCCTGGTTTAATATGTTTCTTCTTATTTATGCTCATCTTGGACTTTACGCAGAACGCTCTTCTTGAGTTTGTGAGGGTGTTGAAGGCTCAAGAGCAGGTAGTTGCTGGTAAGCTATACCATCTTACTCTAGAAGCAGTTGATGCTGGTAAGAAGGTGGTATATGAAGCTAAAGTCTGGGTTAAACCATGGATGAACTTCAAGCAGTTGCAAGAGTTTAAACATGCTAAAGATGGCTTTGTGTTTTCTTCTTCAGGCCTTGGTAGCAAGCCAGGCAAGGAGCCAAGTCAATGCAGATCTCATTGACTTAGATGTTGATGTTGATTATGATTAGTCATTTTCCATGTAAATAACTGTTGTCATGTTAACAGAAACTTCTCAAATGACAGTTGCTTAAAGATTTTCATATTCGGAGAGTTATTTATCTTGACCTTTTCTGCTCCAATTACTTATTTTGAACGTTGGATGAGTGTTGATGATTACATGTCAAATATTTAATCATTGCTTCAAGGCTAGTACTCAATTTTACTTTTGCCAAATTTGCCATATGTGAACAGACTTTTCCTGGACTCCATCTGTTTTAATTTTGTGATAAACAACTGAACATACTTCGCCAAAGAGCAAAAGTCCAACAGAAGAATGTTGCTGTCATTCCTGAACTCAAAAGTTTGAAATTGCTTCTCAACCGTAGACATGTTGATAAAACACTGCCAGAAGCTATAAAGCAGCTTGTGGTTTAGGCAAAAACAATAATAAAGGCCTATTCTGTAAATGAGATGGCCATGTACCGGGATGGATTGCAGTGTCAGGAACAATCCCAATGTTTATACTCGCTAATTGAATATATTGAATCTGAAAATGCCAATACTGTGCATTAATCAATGGCCAAGTATTTATTGTTACAAAAGAACAAGAAGATTGATGCTCTGATCTCACATGCTTCAGCTGACCTCTGAGACCTGAAAACCGATACTTTGCTTACAGTTACTCTGTCGAGGAATTCATCCATAAGAAATCTAGGAATAAGCCGTAAACTTAAAAAGATTTATCATTTTGGGATGGGATGGGGCACAATTACTTATCAAACTGGAGCAAAGTAGTATTCATTCATTGATTCAGCGATTCATCACTTCTTGAATTTCTAAAAGCCCCACTTATAACGTTAACACAACATCACAAACTTCATTTGTGACAGACAGAGACAAAATCATAAGATTAACATCTACAGTCCAACTTTTGAGAAAGGGTAAATGGATTGATTTTATTAATCCCATTTTACTCCTAAAAAAAAGTACTGGGGAGACAAAAGAAAATGCAATAGAAAACGTACAATGGTGGCAGTGTTGACTGTTGAAAGCCATGAGAATTCTCCCAGTTTCTTCACAGGCATATTTTAATGATGAAAAAGCACCGACTTGGTGTTTGAAGTCCAACACCGCCATTCTCATCTGCCGCAACATCATCATCAACGCTAGGCTCAACAATCACAACATCCCTCAAATTGTTCAATGTCTGTCTTTTCTTCTTCTGGCTTTGCTCTGTTAGAAGCAGATCCCACGTTCTTCTTCTTTTTCTTCTTCTTCCTCGTCTTCTTCTCCGTCTTCTTTTTCTTCTTCTGGCATGGATGGAGATTGAAACAGAAGTAAAGATAATAACTAAAATTTGTAATTAAAACTTTATAAGTGAAATATATATGATTTTAAAATTCTAATTTAATTTTACATTTATTAAAGGAACATAAGTTTTAAATTAAAAGAAATAGTCGATATAAAGAATAAGAACATACCTTATTCAACGAATGTGAGAAAGTTTGTCTTTTTGGTTTTGTTGAAGAGCATCACAGTCGTCTATACTTAAAGTTTGGAGTTGGGGGGTGACGGTCGGTGATAGTAAACAATATGGCAATGTCTTCAACTTTGGGCAGTCCCAGATATAGAGACGACTGAGGCATGGCATAACTGTAATTGTATTATTAAAACTCTCCATCAACCACCCGTCAATATCATCCCACTCTTCCCATTCCAAAAATTTATCAAATTCAAGTGTCGTCAATTTTGGAAATGATAAGAAAGATGATGCCGTTTCTTTTTCTTTTTCTATTCCCAAAAATTCAACACCCACTCTTTTCACCCTCATTCTCTTCATGTATAGCTCTTCAAGGCTTGACAACTTTCCCAATGGAGGCAATTCCTCGCAATTTCTACAGTCACCAATCCAAAGCACCCTCAGTAGATTCACCTTCATCACCCAACTTGGAAACACCGTCTTGCCTCCATACGTTTTTATGCTTAATATTTCCAAATCCAAAGGTGGCTCTAAAGCTTCAAGTAACTCTTCCTCATCTTTTCGCACATGATCTCCATCAAAAACTAATCCCAAATGAGTGATGTTTTTTTTCTTCATAAGTTGTGCTTTTCTTGCCTCTTCTACCTTTCTCACATTTCCCAACCCTCTTATCCGCAAACTTCCTCTAATATTATTCAACTTCTCCATTTCAACAATAGAAAATGCTCCATTCTCATACACACCTACAATGAAGTCTCGCAACTCTTTGAGATGTAAGAGATTTACTATTCCTTTGGGAAGATATTTTATCTTAGAAGAAGAACTAATATCTAAAAACATCAAATTGATTAGTTTCCCAATCTCTTGAGGCAATTCTACTAGACTGATACAATTGAAGAGATTTAACGTCTGCAAATTGTAACACTCACACAAAGTCTCTGGTAACTTCTCTAGATTTGAATTGGAAGACAAATCAAGCCACCTAAGATGAACTAATCTATTTATCGAAGATGGAACTTCTTTGATGCCACATTTGCTAAGATCTAAAGTCCTTAGACATGTCAAACGATCAAATATATCCTTAATTGCATCAACAGCCAATGATGATCCATACCTAAGAAATTGAATGTTCAAACTGCGTAATTTGTTGAGACCATAAATAAATATAGGGCATGAAGCATCTTCTTCTATCACCAAAGTTAAATGACGAGCATTTGCATTTGAGCGTAAAGAGTTTTCATTAAACTCTGTACCATTCGAGACTTCTATCATCAAGCACTCATCTTTTGCAAATGTTTGGGCTAAATCACTCACCATGTCATGCAATATAGACCAACTATGTTCAGGTAGGAGCAAAGAACGTGCAATCAAATTATTAAAATAAGTCTCACCAACTATCTCCAAATCTTCTTCTTCTTCTTTTCCTCTTAAATAACCTTGAGCCATCCACATTCTAATCAATCTTTCCTTTCTAATCTCATAATCTTTAGGAAAGATTGCACAATATTTAAAACATTGCTTTAATGACAATGGCAAATCATAATAACTAAGCTTAAGAGGATCTAACTCATCACTACCTTCCCATTCCTTTTTTTCCAAGACTCTCATCCATTCTTTTTCAGATTTTTTAAAGCGCAAAAGTCCTCCTACAGTGTTAGCAACAAGAGGCAGTCCCTTGCATTTCTCAGCAATTCTCCTACCAATGCTCTCCAACCTTTGACCATCACCTTGAACAAGAGTAACTTGAC
>JAOTIZ010000201.1:1739300-1753046 GCA_027123425.1 Erythroxylum panamense
TACCTCTGTTATGGCAGAGTTATACCTTATATATGGTGCATGTGCTAGGTTTAAGTCTTCACGTCTGCATGGGAGTCTTCCGTCTGCGGACGGGCCGTGAAGTGTGGGCTGGGCTTGGAGTAGGTATGAGACTGATCTTTGAAGAATAGACCGATCGGTCCTTGGGTTGTTATGTTTGGATTCGGGCCCAGCATGACCAGCCCGACCAGATATTGTATATCCCATTTTTCCAAATTGGACCGGCTTGGCTCTTATTGATCAAATTTCATTCATTCTCAATTTATTCAGCATACGTCTTCACTGATTTTGGGGGAGATGTCTTTGGTAATTGCAATCAATAGAGCTTTGAAATTGATGGATACACAATTAGAATCCATAATTACATCGAAGAAGTCATTCTCTTGTTAAACTGGTTGATCTCGTAGTTATAGCATGTAGATTTCTCATGGATCTGAAAAAAATTGTCAAGTTTGAGCTTAATCGAACCGAATACTTAAGCTCGAGTTTGTTCAAATTGGGTCTAATCTGTTAACTTCGGTCTAGCATTGACGTTTTCTCGGAAGCTCTGGAAAGCTTAATGAGGAAACTGGAAAAGCAGGGGAAAACAGAACAGGAAAAGCATTACGACTCTCATACCAAGTAATTGTTGGTGAAAAACATACAAAGGCTGTTCTTACATAGCGTTTTATTTGCCATCCCTTTTTGTCCAGCAAATCCCTTTGATTAGTATTTTAAGATCGACAAGCCAAAACCTGTGAATATGTTCAAACAAGATACCAAAAATTACATATCAGCAGCAATTCGTTTGTACAAGTCGGAAGGCAAGCGAGGAGTGGCGACTGCTTGTAATGATGTCTTCATGTAAGTGACCAAGCCGGGACTTTCTGACATGTCAATTTCCTCTGCCTTCACACTATCAGGAGATGTCCAGCTGAAATGGTGTAACAGGTGTCCTAACATGGATGTCACCAAGTTGATACCAAGTTGTGCACCAGGGCACACCCTCCTCCCAGCACCAAATGGAAGCAGCCGGAAGTCATGACCTTTCATGTCAACGTCCTCCTCAAGGAACCGCTCTGGACGGAACTCCAAAGGGTCCTTCCAGACAGCCGGATCACGAGCTACAGCCCAGACATTGACATGAATGTTTGATCCCTTAGGTATGTCATAGCCACCAACTTTAACATTCGCATTGGCTCTGTGAGGAAGCATAAGAGGGGTTGGAGGGTGCAGCCTCATTGACTCTTTGGCTACACACTGGAGATAAGGGAGAGCTGAGAAGTCAGCCTCGGTCATGACTCGTTCGAAACCGATGACTCGGTCTAGCTCCTCTTGAGCCTTTTGTTGAACTCTTGGGTTCCTGATTAACTCGGCCATTGCCCATTCTGCAGAAATTGCTGTTGTGTCCATTCCTGCAGTGATCATATCCTGCACCAGAAACAACAAGCTCAACCCAAGAACAAGAAAAAGAAGATTCAGAAGATGAACAAACAAGTTGTTCATACATACCCAAAGGAGTCCAATGATTGTATCTTCACTAAGATCATACTTTTCCTGCAAAGTGAGGAGTGCATCAACAAAATGTTGCTTGGCACCGCCACTCTCCTTACGAGCAAGCGTATGCTCTTCCATGATAGCTCTAGTTAGCTTGTCTCTACGAGCTCCGTGCTTGGCAAATGCCTCCTCCTCTAATGGGAACATCCAGCGAAGCCATGGAATGTGCTCCGCCATAGCCAATGATGCACCAAGCTTTAGTCCATTGGCTACAATTGCCTTGAATTCCTGACCTTGCTCGTCCATTATTCCCTCCGAGTTCACAAATCGCTTTCCAAACGCCAACCTTGTTATGTTGTTGAATGCTACAGCTCCCAAGTATTTCTTCACCAACACACTCTTCCCAAGGTTTTCTGACAAACATCCGAGTTTCAGAAACATATTCATCTTGTTGATTCCATATAAATCAAGAAATACCCATCATATATATAATAGTTTACATTTTAGATGTAAACTATTAGTCAGCATCATATGGTTAGTAAATAGAATTAATACCAGATGATGCTAAACCAAATTATATAAAGTAATTAGGACATACCCAACAAAGAAAGAACAAAGCTTTTAAGGTTGTAATTTGACAATACCAGGATTGGTGCAATCGTTGAAAATGGATTCAACCATGGCAGTGACCTCATCTTCCCTGATAGGTCTCAAGGCCTCAAGTCTCTTTGGAGTAAAAAGCTCAAGAGTACACACCTTCCTCACCTTCACATAGTGAGGTCCATAATCAGCCCATATAAGGTCTTGACCGTCTCTGCTAAACTTAGCCGCCGATCTGCTCCTGTGCCTGTCAGCCAACTGTTGATCATGTTCCTTCAACACTTCCTTGGCCAACTCTGTGTTTGAAACTATCACGTTCAGGGTCGAACCGAACCAAACCGATATGATCGGACCGTACTGTTGAGCCCACTCGGCGTAGCACCTGAACCTAACCGGCTTCACGTCGTAGAGGTTTCCCACCACTGGCCATGGTCGTGGACCGGGGGGAAGCTTGAACCGGAGCTTATGATAGACTTTGTGGGCTAACAGGAGTAGGAAAACAGAGGCTAGAACTAGAACAAGAGCCATGAATGATGAGTGTTTCAAAAGGTTTAGCTTTCGTGAAGCTCAAAGAAATGGCTATGGGCTAGCGTTGATATATATATGATGTAATGATGATGATGATATCGATAATAGAGGGAGTTGGTGAATAGAAGGTGATGTCTAAGTTTTGGAAATTGTACCACGAGTTGACCAATCATAGAGTGCCACCTAAGCAATGGTGGGGTGAGTTATTAGTTGGTGGTGGCAGTTGACCCACCAAAGTGGCGGAGGAAGGTGGCGGCGCGTGGCTTCAGGTGGTGGAGGAGAGGAAGTGGGGTTGGATTTTTAAGAGTTGTTGGTGGTTGGTGCAGTGAGACTTCAACAAAGTATGAAGAGGCATCAAAAGTTGGTGAGATGGTAGACAATTCTACTCCTAGCCCATAGATTTACTAAGAATATTATTAAGAAAAGTAAATAATAAAAAACAATATTTTTATGATATTGGGGAAATTGTTGAATAGGAATAATAAAAATTGTGCATTATGATACAAAATTAATAAAATTGGTTTGAGTTAATTAAATTTTAAGTCGAGTATGAATTTTTCTTTTATTCTAGACTTCGGGTTGAACCTGATTTAAATTATTAAGCTAATTTGGCTCAAAGTTTGTAATTTTTTACTTAAAATAAAATTTTAAAAACACATATTTAATCAAACTTATCTTAGATTCAATTAGGCCTGATCGAGCTTTATATTATTTAAGTTCAATATAACTTTATAATATAAAATTTCAAATTAACTCAGGTTCGAATTCGACCCCGACCCGACTTTATAATATAAAATTTCAAATTAACTCAGGCTCGAATTCGACCCGACCCATTATCTCTCATGCTCATATAAAATATAATTCCGAGCTGTAAAATACAATAAAATATTTATTTATAATAAAATGATGTATTTAAATAAAAAAAGATAGGAGTTGTTATATATTATTAAAGTATATAGAAATTGGATTCCCACTTCTTCAATTCCAATTCTTGCAATCAAATAGCCATCCACGTTCACTTTGACAAAGACCCCTTGGGGAGAGCTCCATCATGCAATGCACAATCTAATTTCTATTAAACAATATGAACCACACAACACATACCGAAAATATATTTACTATTCAGTTCTCTAAACAAAATGAACCACACAAAACACGGAAATTATATAATTATTAGGTTATTTAGAAATCATTCAAGGTGATTAATAATCAACAAATCCACTTTGGGATAGTTTGGTATGACTCCAAATCAATCAATCAAACTTGGTTTTACAAGGTTTGAGTTTGGTTTAAGAGTTTATATTATTTTAGATGCAATCAATTATGATAAATTAGTTGAAACTCGGCTTAATATAATTTAATTGTAAAACTTAATTCAAACTTGAATTTGACAAAAAAATCATATTTAACTTGAAACTTTAAAAAGTACGGTTTAATATCAATCCTAATTGAATCGTTTAATTTTTATTAAATTTAAGATTTTAACCTCATTTGTTGGTCAGTCTTCATTAGTTATAATTTGGCAAATGATTGTTCCTCCTAATTACAAGGAAAAAATCCAAATTTTCAAGAACAAATTTATGCTAATTAGGTTCATTGGCTCACTAATAGTAGTGTTTCAGCCCCTTTATGTGCAAATTAAGCAATTCCTTTTCAAATAGCCTCTCCTAAAATCCAAACGTTTTGCAACTAGATACTTCAAAAGTCAACTAATAACTAAAAGGGAATTGCTCTTTACTATGGGCAGTCATCATCACTAGATTGGAAAGTAAGATAATTTCCTTTTTCTTTTTCTTATGGTGAATTTGGTATGAAGTGGGGTTGGTAGAGGAAGGTGGTCCAACTTTGATTATGATGGAATCCATTTAGTTCATGGTCGGTTGGTGATAGATAGATATATCTAAGCTTTTGGTGGAAGCAACAATGATGAATTGGAGTCACCATCAACACCAAACTTGACCTTGACAAAACTTGGTAAATCTCTAAAACAAGGATTAAAGTAATCATACCATAAGTTTCTCAAAAATTCTAAATATGTGATACTAGTAGCATCTTAAATTGTAATAAAGTTAGATTTATGTCAGTTTTTAATAATTAGATTGTCAACTTAATCTATGTAATGTAATAATTAAATAATTTGAACTCATCAAATTTTGACATAATTTTAAAAATAATTTTTTAAAACATTAATTAAAGGTACAATTGCTACTTAATAGTTTTAAATCACTTTTAGCCTAAATATTTGCTTATAATGGCCTGCTTATATTCTTTCTTATTTGTGTATTTATTTATTTATTTATTTTATTTTTGACCTTATTCTATATTTATTGTATTATTTATTTTATATTTTTATTTATACGTATTTATCATTATCATTATCATTATTATTATGCTCATCATCATCATCATTTATGTCTATTTTTATTTTATTTTATTTTAACTATTATTATTTTAATAAGTATATGCATATATTTATATTTTTTATATAAATCTATCAAAAGTAATCTCTCTATTAATTAAACGTAAAACTGCATTTACTGAACTTCTTTAAATTTTTAAAATCAACGAAACTTTTATTGGGTTATGTTGTTGTATTTTTTATCACATTTGCATCTAGTTATATTTAATATTTATATAATTTATATATATTTATAATAATCATAATCGTCCATTTATAATAATATATTTATAATAAATATATATATGTTCTATAATATTGTTATATACATAAAAATAGTCGAAATATAAAGAATATCATTTTAATAACTTTAAGATATAGTACTTTTCATAAATAATACGGTGTGAAATGCATATTTGACCTAAGAAAGATAAGAAGCACTCTCTCAGCACCTCACAATTATCCCCGAACAATTTAGAAATGATGAAAGGGTGACCAATACCAACTTTTGAAATTATATTCCAGTTGGCAAGAGAGTGTAATCTCCAAGTTGATAATTTTATGTAATCTCCAAGTTGATAATTTTATAAAATACACCATTTGGATTGGAATCGTGATGTTCTTAGTCTGAAATTTTGACCAAAAGACAACTTCCTTTCTCTTTCGCCTGATCTTTTGACCAGGAATGATCATCGCAATTGGCTTATACAGCAATAATAGTTTTTAAATTGGTAGAATAATAGGATTTGTTTTGATTTAACTATGCTTAATTAAGTTTAAAATTAGTGTAATACAAAGACAATGTGAACTATCTGAATTTGAATGTATTGAAATTATACATTAATGAAACTGTTACGTTTACTTTATGTGAAACATGAAATTTTTGTTTACGTAAAAGATACAAATTATAACCTGACCTTTTTTAAAAAGTCTAAATTAATCTCTATTATTGTTTATAGTATTATGTTACATCTTAACGTCTTTAAAACAATACTAATAGCATCTAAATCTTAACCAAATTAAGTTTTTAGCAACTTTTAGTATATGAATACTAAATTTAGCTTATGTCATGTCACAATTAGTAATTTGGACTTACCTTACACTAATTTGATCTTAAAAATATTTTTTTAAACACTTTTTAAAAAATTGATTTTTAACTTAAATGTTTCACAAAAGTTCTAAATAAATTCTTAACATTATCCCGGTTAACTCAATCAGACTCATTGTTATTGCTTATCAAATCAACAAACTTAGCTGCACAACGAAGTACAAAATCATTCGACGATGCTGCTGAAACATAGGTGTTTGTCAGCAGGGCCAGTTCAGCTCTCTTCAGTCATAATTGTTCTGTACAAGCCCTTCTATTGTTGTTCTGCATAACTTGGGTGAAAGCTCATGTCTTCTCTGTCATCACTGCCCAGTGCCTTGCACAACCAGTACAAAAATAATATTGCAGAATTCGAACCTCAATGGTATGGTATTTGTCCACTTTTTGGACTCAGGTTAGGACAATACGGAGTAGGGACTGCAATGGCCAGGCTAGATCAGGGATTCATAATGTCGGACATTAAACTCAAATTTAATTTATAAGCTTAACTCGGTTTAAAAAATCTAAATTTGTCATGTAAGATCAAAATAGAAAAGTTGCCGAGCTATTTAAGTTTAGAAAAACATGGGATATAATATTGTTGAATTTATGTATGACCAAAACGATTAACAAAAGACTTCATGTATAACAACAACACTCAGTAAGAATCTGCTGTTATATACACACGTGGATAAAATTTTAATGGACCAAATTCTGATGGATTATATAAAAGGGATATGATCTTTTTGACCATATGATTTAACTTCTATTTTTTTATATTTTATATTTTAAATAAAATAAAAATAGAAAATTTACGAATCAAAATTTTTACTAAATTTAAAAAAGAAAATAAAAGAAAAAGAATTATAGTAGAATCAAACAAGCCTTAAACATTCACTATTGCAATGATTCTTTTGATGCTTATTCTATCTCTCAATAATATTACATTGCATATCTGTAATTTTACTAGCTTCATTGTCAAAAATCAAATGTTAGAAAATATTTTCAACACTTTTTTGTAGATGAAACCACAAACTAAACTAAAAATTTGCATTCCAACTCATAATGAGACAAGTTGAATTCAGATTGAAACCCAAAAAATTCAAACCTCAAAAATTAGATTATATTGATAGAATTTAATTCCTTATGATGAAAATCGTCACCAATCACAAAAACAATCATGTCAAATCATCAAGTGTATTTAAATTTGTTGCGGAAGCATACATGGATCCATGAGAACAATGTGATTCTTAAGTCTTGCAATTACCCGTCTTTTCTCTGACTGTTGGGATATCAGAAAAGACAATTATTTATATGACTTAGGGACCATAACCCTAATTGTTTAAATAATTTGTCTTATTTCTATTTTAACCCGTCATAAAATAAAAATCAAACTTTTGGGTTTTTACACGTTAAAGCCCATATTTTATTAAATGTCATATAACCTAAAGCCTTTAACCTTAATATATCGCTTTAACCAAGCTTAACTTTTTGATAGCATTAATTGTATATTATGAGCTATCATAAAGTTAACCCACACATTGGATTAAATCCAACAATCTCTCACTTGGGTCATATATATATATATATATATAATTCCTTTAATTGTATATCATGCCATAACTTTGTGAGCTCAAAATTTGCTATCACTCCTAAATACATCTTTAATCAATTTCGTCTATCAATTATAATAACATAGGATCAAAGCGGTTTTCATTATACACATATCATAACTAAACCCATCAATGGTAACTTATGCCACTATAATTAAATAACATAGATCAAGCATGGATGTGTAGCATGAAAATTACATATAATGTGATCTTAACATGCCTACTTCCAACTGGTCTAAATTTTTTATTCTTTAGTGAGATCAACCAAATAAATTTTAAGATTCAAATAAATCATAAAAGTTTCTATAACTGAAAATCATTTGAGATAACAAACTCATACTAAAATGACATATCTTCAATAGATACAACACTCATATGAGCGACATGCTCATGAAAGACCTTAGGTGATAATCCCTTAGTGAGCGGATCCATAACCATGGAGCTTGTCCCAATATGTTCATTAGACATTTGACCATCTTGAACTCTTTCTTTGTCAACCAGGAACTTGAGATCTATATTCTTTGAGTTCGTTGAACTCTTGTTGTTGTTGAAGTATAGCACTTTTGACTTATTGTCACAAAATAAATTTAGTGGTCTTTCAATACCATCTACAATGCGCAGACCAGTGACAAAATTCTACAGTCATATTCTATGATTGGATACCTCATAATATGCTATAAACTCCACTGCCATAGTGGAAGAAACTATAAGTATCTGCTTAACACTTTTCTAGGAAATAACTTATCTAACTAGCAGGTAAATGTAGCCTGATGTGGATCTTCGTCTATCTTGGCATCCAATGAAATCAAAATTAGAATACCCAAACGACATATAAAATTAGAAAAATAAACTTGCTGCCACTGAACTTATGGTATATACAATCATCAATTGCATTTATTTCAAAACCAAACGAAAAAGCAACTTGATGAAATTTGTAATATCACTGACGAGAAGCTTGTTTTAGCCCATAGATGGATTTCTTCAATTTACAAACCATTTGCTTTTGGTCTCTTAACATAAAGTTTTCTAGTTGTACCTTATAAATTGTCTCATCAATATCACCATTGAGAAACACAGTCTTTACATCCATTTGATGCAACTTAAGGTTGAAATGTGTAAAGCCCTTGGCAACTAGATGAGCCTTATATCTCTCTATATTTCCCTTGGAATCCCTCTTAGTTTTAAATGTCCATTTGCAACAGATGAGTTTTTACACCTTCAAGCAATAAGACAAGGTCCCAAACTTCATTGTCTTTCATAGACTTTATCTCCCCATTCATGGCATCAATCCACTTCTGAGAGTTAGAACTTTGTAAAGCCTGATGGAAGTTGATTGGATCATCTTCCACAACGCCAATGTCAACCTTATGTTCTTAGAGAAATATAATGTAATCATCTAGAATCACATTTCTCCTTTCTCTAGTAGGTCTCCTTAATGCACTAGTTCTTAAGGTTGGTGATTTTGTTCTTCTAGAATAATTTATGTAATCTGAATAGGGAGTTCCTTAATATTGTCTTATTGTTCTGGATTTGTTACTTTGACAATATCAGGAATAAAACTTATATCATTGTCAACAATAACTGGAGGAATATTAAAATAATCCTTTTCAAAGACAATGTCTCTCACTTTATCTTCCCTCCTAAACTCAACATCCTTAAAGAACTGAGCATGTTTGTCTCAAAAATTAACTTTACAGTGAGATCACAAAACTTGTAACCCTAAACCTTTCGGAATATCTAACAAAACAACAACTAATAGTTCTAGAATCCAGTTTCTTTTCATTTGGCTTATATAGCCTTGCCTTAACTAGACAACCCCAAATGTGCAAGTGGTTCAAACTGAGCCTTTTGCTTGTCTAAAGCTCATAAAGGGGTTTTGGTAATTGCTTTAGTTAGAACCCTATTGAGTATGTAAGTTGCAGTCTTTAATGTTTCTCAATATAGAAATTGTGGTAAAGTAGAATGACTAATCATACTCCTTACTATACCCTTCAATGTTTTGTTTCGTCTTTCAGCAACACCATTCATGATAGGACATCCTGGCATGGTGTACTGTAAGACGATACCGTATTCTTCAAGGAACTTAGCAAATGGTCCTAGACTTTGTTCACCTGATATGTCATATCTACCATAGTATTCACCACCACAATCAGATCTGACACTTTTTATTCTTTTGTTGAGTTGATTCTTAACCTCAGCCTTATAATTTTTAAACACGTCCAAAGACAGGGACTTCACATGAATGAGATACAAGTAGATATAACGGGATTAATCGTCAATGAATGTAATAAAATATTATTGACCATTCCATGAAGTTGTAGGGAATGACCCATAATTTTCTATATGTATGAGTTCTAAGACGTCCATAACCCTGTTGGCATAACCCTGTTGGCACATGATTTTCTTAGGTTTGTCTATTTCCCCTTAATATAATTAATACAATTTTCAAAATTCGCATAATCAAGGGGATCAAAAATTCTATAAAACATAAGATGTTGAATTCTTTGTTTAGAAATATGCCCTAAATGCTTATGTCATAGTGAAGCAGAATTCTCATTGGTTAATTTTTGCTTCATACCTCTACATATATGCAATGTTTCATTATATGAGGCAACCATATTAATTAAATATACGTTATCAATAAATGATAAAGAACCGATACCAACAGGTAATACATCTTAAAAAAGACTAAATTGATCATTTCTAAATAAACAGAAGGAACCAAATTTGTCCAATGCAGAAATAGAAACTAAATTTTGTCTAAATGATGGTGTAACATAAGTCTCATTCAAATCCAAATAATAATCAGTCTTTAAAAATAATGTAAAAGTTCCAATAGCCTCAACTTCTACTACTTTGCCATCACCCATATAGATGTATCTTTCAAGATTAATTGGCTTTTGGTAGCTCAGGCAACCCTGCATAGACACATCGATATGAGTAGTAAGACTAGAATCTAGCCACCAAGTGTGCATATGTACTGAAGTTAAATTAAGCTCAAAACAAACCCAAGTAAGAAATTTACCTTTCTTTGCATGCCATGAGTGATATTTGGTCCAATCATTTTTCTTGTGTGTAGTACTTTCACAGAAAATAGGCAAAAGCCTTATTGCAAAATGAGCACTCTATCTTCTCTTTCTTTAGTCTTTCCTTTTCTTACACACAATGAGAAATGAGTTCATTTAGAGTCCAAGTCTCCTTTTGATAGTTGTTAGACCTTAAACTGGCTGAATTGTGTAGGAAGATATATCAAAACTAAATGCACAAGCAAATCCTCAAACAACTCTAACTTTAGTGCCTTTAGTTTCGAAGCAAGATGTGACATCTCCAAGATGTACTTCATTATGTTTCCTTTTCCCTTATACCTCATTGAAATGAGATTTGCCAAAATCTTACTTGTTTTAGCCTTTTCGCTTTTGGCAAACCTCTTTTCAATTTTCTCAAGGTAATCTTTGACAGTAGTTACCCCTTCGAACATAGTGCCCCTAAAGATTTTTGGATAGTGCCCCTAAAGATTTCTGGAATAACACACTTTATGATCATAAGACTCATGTGATTCGAACATTCCCACATTTCCATGTCCCTTTTGTCATTAAAGGAACTGTCAGTCATAAGATCGACAGGTCGTTTAGTCCTTAATGCAAGGTCTAGATCCATGACATTGAGAACAATCATAACGTTCTCTTTCCATGCCTTAAAGTTTGTGCCGTTAAGCACGGGCATGAAATTGATACTGGCTGTAATAGTAGAATCAGAAGTAGCAACTGAACATAGAACCAAACAAATAACAAACAAGCTCACATAAATTCCATGTCATCATATAAAATCAAATATTAGTGAATCCTATTGTAAGATACCTAACACAACATTAATATTTAGTCTTTGAATAGAAATATCAACTTGCAACTGGTAATCTTGGTGTAGTAATCAAATATTGACAATAACAAAAATGTTAAACAATTAACCTTTCTTTGGACTAATTAATTGTTCACATAGAAAACCTAATAATTGTCACATATTATTACCACATGTTTACATGTAATTCAGCCAAAATATTGACCTCCCTTTGGGATGGTCAATACCCACACGAATTACACATACACAACATTAATCCCAAGAGAGGCTACTTTGGCAGTATGTTGTTTCAATCCATTTATTTCACAATATTAATAAAAGATCAATTATATCAATATTTGAACATAACTTGAGTAATCAATTTTCATACAAAAATATAAACTAAAAGCATATGTAATTGATTTTTGTTAAAACCACATAAACCAAAACATCATGTATGAACCGAATATAAAATTTGTAAAAATAATTGAATGTAGTAGATGACCAAATATCTCATTTGTTCCTAAAGCCAACTTTAAAATATTTGGTTCCAAAATGCTAAAGCTTTAAGGATGTTTTTGGTCCTGATAGTTAAAGTATAAACCCAAATACATTAGTTTCTTATTATTATTATGTCTTTATCCAAATGGTCAAAGTGTAATAAAGGTACTTCTGGTTTTTATCAATGGTTAATGGTTAAAGTATAAACCAAAGCTTTATGTATTAGAAAAATAGAAGCATTATTGAAAGACCATAATAAAGATTAAAGGCTTTTACTAAAAACCAGAAAGGAACATTTTTTCTCTCAAGAATAGTCTCTTCTCTGACTGATGAGATATCAGAAAAGACAATTGTTTATGTGATTTAGGGACCATAACACTAACTCTTTAAATAATTTGCCTTATTTCTATTTTATCCCATTATAAAATATAAATCAAGACTTTGGGGTCTTTACACATTCAAACTTATACTTTATTGGATGTCATGTAGTTGAAAGCCTTTAACCTTAATATATCACTTTAATCAGGCTTAACTTTATGATAACTCATAATATACAATGATAGCTCACTTTAACGGGGCTTAACTTTATATATATATATACACCCACTTTGGATTAAATCCAACATATATCATTATAACTCTCCTACATATCTTTCAAACAAAATGAAAATTCCAAATCATGCCATCCAAGTTGTAGATATGCAGTAGATTATTGAATGAGAACAATTATGCACTGAAGTAATTAGTGGTCATATTCTTATGATAATTCATTATCTCTCTTTCTATTCCAATCTTCAATCCACAAGCATGGAAGCTAACAATGTTGTTACTTGTGATGATTGGGCCAAATAATTAATACATATATAATTAGCAAAATGGAATGGAGGCTGATGACAAGAAGTACCATTTCTTTTCTTCTTCTTTAGCTTGGTGTCCGATAGTGTTAAGATATTTATTATATAGCTTTTTGTTTAATTTTGGAATTTTTTTGTTGGATATTTAAATAATGATTAAAAATATAAATCAAGAAGTCTTACTTGAATTGGCTTCTTGGATAGAATTGTTGTGCAAATAGAACTTTATCTTGGAAGAAGATTCATGTGGATTACGTTTCTTTTGGAGATATAGATTAAGCAAGGTGAAGTGTGTGAGAGCTGCATGTAGGTTTTGTGGTCTTGAATTTTTGTTGCGGCGTTACGTTGTTGATTGAAGGCTACACATGAGTTGTTGGGTGATTTTTCTTCTATGTGGATGTTGGCGTGAATTTCTAGGTGTTGGTCTTTTTGCGTAGGTGATTGGGTGTTGTTTTGTGATATTAGTCATATTACGTGAGTTACTAGGTGTTGTCCTTGTTTTGTAGAAATTACATGAGTGTTTTGATGAGGTTTTTCTGGTGAGTATTCACGGTGAATGGAAGAGAAAAAAGTGTGTTGTTTAATCTGAATGTTTTTATTGCTTTAAGGGTGGCTTGTGTGTAACGATACCAAGAGTGAAGAAAATTGAAGACATCCAAAGGTATTGTTGATGAATGTGTGACCTAGCTCCTGCACCTGAATTGTGGCTAACCTGATGAAGTTCTTGTTGAATGTTTCTGTGTGATTATTTAGCTGCTTTTGATTTCATGATTGTGCAGGAAATTATTTCTTATCTTTTTGTCAAGTGTTTTCTTGAGTGTTAAGTTGTTTGTTTAA
>JAOTIZ010000201.1:1780230-1805123 GCA_027123425.1 Erythroxylum panamense
TTCTTTGAATCATATTTTAAATTTTTTAATATAATTTATTTTTTTACCGATTTTATTACGGTTTAATACTGATTGAATCTGTTAAATTATAAATATTTTATCTTATTGATTTAACTTTTGGTCTAATTTTTTAAATATCAGTATTGTTAATTTATTATTTTTTAAAAATATTTTGTATATTTTAAGTAGTATTAATTTGATTTATGTTTATTTTTATCTAATTAATTTATAAATCAATTATGTTGAAAATTCTTTTTTATATATCTTATTTATTAAAAATTGTTACTTTTTTAATGGATTCATAATTGTTAAGACTGTAGTCCACTGGTTCGAGCTTGAACCCAAGATAAGGCTTTCTGGTGGGTGTCTCGACTTTCGTCCCTTCGGGTCCATGGCTTCTTACACTCACTATTCACTCACCTTCCCTTCACTTCCAAAGTCACTTAGACCTTTCCCTCCTAAATTCTTTACCCTGAAACCTTTGTCATGGAGTCCCATAACCCGACCCAGAAGCTCACCACCTTCATCTTCAAGTACTACCGCCACCACCAGCAGAACAAATGTGGAAGATGCGAAAACAGACCCAGAAGCCATGAACATCGACAATCTTCACCGTTTCATTGACCTCAACTTAGGCAAATGGCACGGCTCTTTCTATGTGAGAACCCCTTTTGCTTTGACGAAGTTTGGCTCATTCTTGTAGCTTGATGAAAGCAACCTCATTTTTTGCTCTACCGTTTCAAGTGTGTTAGTTAGTTTCTGTACTGTTCATGGTTGTGTCTGGTTCCATATTTAAAGAGATGAAGCTTACATTTTTGATGGAGGAGCTTGTTTTATGTGTTATTGTTGTATATGGATCATATATAGGTATACAATCTTGAAGTTTTGAAAAGGAAATGGACATTTCTTGATGAATTTGTTGGTGTAGTGGAGGTTTTTCTAAAAAAGGATACGGCTTGTGACACAAAGGTATATGAACTTGGTGTTCATAAGCACAAAAAAACTGTAAGATATACGGTCTAAGAGACGAGCATATCGTAATCCATATTCATGTATACGGAGAGACAGAAAGTTTACATATAAATATGTTGTTGTAAAATTAGTTTTCTTTAAGCATCATCAATATTAATTTAATATTGAATCAGCTGCTCTTGACTCCTAAAGATGTTGGCACACTCAATTAGTCGAACCTCATTATTAATCTTGAGTTGTCATCTTTTTGTGTTGGCAGCAATTTGATGCACATGGAAAATTGATGCAAAGAGTGAGTACAAGACTTTCAGTTAGCTCTTATGGAGAGGATGATCTCATTAGTCTTATTCAAACGTGAGTTTCATTGATTAATATGACCTGTGAACGGAAAATTTGGTGTTAGTTTAGGTGATTTGGCTTGATCTGTTGTCTCTTGTAGACTGTACATAAAACAACCCTCAACGAGCACTTCCATCTCTGGAGATAAGGAGGAGCCAGAGTGGGCAGAGTATAAAATCAAGGAAACTAACATGTTTACTGTCGACAAGTATCAACAGGTGAGATTTTTCTATGCTTACAACTTTCAAGGTTTTATGTTATTTTGTTCCTTAATTCAATTGCCAAAAAGTTAAAATTTCCTTGTTTTTTCCCATTAAATATCCATAATATATAGTCTGCAGATTGGTTTCTTCCCCAATGAGAGAGCTTTTGCTTTAAGGTACCAGAAAGCTGGTATGTTAGAAACTGTGTTGAGGCAAGGGGTGCTTGGTGAAGATGATACTGGAGAAGAATCACCCAAGTCAGTTCTTCTTTTCTCAAAAATTATGTTCTTTTCCAGATTAGTTTATTAATTTATGATGGTTGCGAAACATCGTAACAGCCTTTGTAAGAGTAATTTAGAAAGTGAAACCCGAGTCCAATCTCTCTAGTATATGTTTGATTGTGTATCTGGAGTTATTTGTAGTTAATGACAGATAAATGTTCACATTCTTGTAGTTCTTTATGTTTTCAAGATCAATTTACGAATTTATGATTGTTGCAAAACATCATAATAGCCTTCTTAACAGCAATTTGGAAAGTGAAAATAATATCTTTATTAAATGTTTGATTGTGTATCCATGGAGTTATTTGTAGAAAGCAGTTGATAACATAAAATGTTCACATTCTTGGAGTTCTTTAATTTTCCAGATTAACTTATGAATATAGCCTTCTTTTACAGCAATTTGGATAGTGAAACCTGAGTCCGAAATATAATTTCTTCAGTGTATGTTTAATTGTATGTATCTATAGAGTTATTTGTAGAAAGTAGTTGATGACAGATAAATGTTCACATTCTTGTAGTTCTTTATGTTTTCAAGATCAATTTATGAATTTATGATTGTTGCAAAACAACGTAATGGCAATTTGGAGAATGAAACCTGAGTCTGATCGCTTCAGCATATTTTTTATTGCGTCTCTGTGGAGTTTTTGGTAGAAAGTAGTTGATAGACAGATAATGCACATTCTTGTACTTCTTTATGTTTTCAAGATCAATTTATGAATTTATGATTTTTGGCAAACATCATAATAACAATTTGGAAAGTGAAACTTGAGTCTGATCTCTTCAGTATATGGTTGATTGTGTATCTGTGGAGTTACTTGTAGAAAGTGGTTGATAACAGAAAATGTTCACATCCTTGCAATTCTTTATATTTTCAAGATCAATTTATGAATTTACAATTATTGCAAAGCATCTTAATAGCCTTCTTAGCGGCAATTTGGAAATTGAAACCTGAGTCTGGATAATAATTTCTTCATTACATGTTTGATTGTGTATCTGTGATATTCACTTTCTTTCTGCAACCATTTATACTGGTTTTTATCATGTTACTGCTTACTCATTCCACTCATTTTGTTTTACTTTGCAGAAATCTTAAGCTTCCTTCGCGTCTACCATCAATTGTGTGTGAGAACTGTTTATATTCACTGGAAAAAGCTAGGCGAGCAAGAGCTTTTCATATCATGGACCCAAAAGGCATTTTAGAGATGCTTATTGTCTTCCTTGAAGATAGAGGTGACGGCCTATTTATTCATCCCAAGCTTGACAGTGATGACCTGGTAAGTTGTATAATCAACTGGATGATTTGTAGATGGTAAAGAAAACCAGTTATTGCAAGGCTCTGTGATGTGAACTTACCTAGTAATATAACTTAGAGAATTCACAAACAAGTTTGAATCAAACTCAAGAGAATTGAACTGTTGACTATAGAGAATAGAGAACTAAATTTATCAAATATTTGATCGCTATAAAGAAAGAACTTTTTAATAAATTCGAAGATCAATGAAGAACAAGAAAAGGAAATATTTACGAGATATCAAAAACTTCTAAATAATAATTTTAAAAAATTAGGGTTTTGATTCGGCATGATCTATGATTCAGTTGTGTGTCAGGCCGTATTGGTTACGGAATTTCTAATGTTAGTAGAAATTCCGTGACTTTTCCTCAACCTTCTTAGTATGACCAGTAGTGTTTCCAGCAACTAATGCTGTGTTCTTAATAGTGGCTGTAGGATTTCTTTTGCCAAGCATTACAAACCGTCTACTCTCTTCACGTCGGACTTCTGCAAATACCTCTCCAATAGTAGGGAGTGGTTGTCGCCCAATAATCCTGCCTCTAACCTCATAAAACTCAACATTAACATAATAGGGATCAGCTCAAAGTTGGAATGGCCTTCCTCTTAATTTCTGCAGTATTATTAATATATGGGCTGTTCTGGATTTTCTTCTTCCTTGAGTGCTAAAAGTGGACTGGAGGCCTAACACTGTTTTATTATTCACCATTCCCAGCTTGTTTTGCATGTTCATGTTCCCTTTTTATTTCATTGTGGTTTTCTGCATTATTATTATTTTTATTGTTATTATTATTACTACTAATATTCACATTATTATTATTATTATTATATTTTATATTTTTTTTTCTTCCTCTCTCTCTCTCTCTCGCTTTCTTTCTTTTCATGTGGGTCATTTGGAAACAGACTCTCTATTAGTTAGGGTTAAGGCTACGTACTATTGGACCTCATCAGATCTCGTGTATCAGCGGGATTCATACTAAGTGTTGTTATTGTTTGAGTACTGTAATTGGACTGGAGGCCTAACACACTGTTTTATTATTCACCATTCCCAGCTTGTTTAGCATGTTTCATGTTCCCTTTTTATTTCATTGTGGTTTTGTGCTGGACTGGACATGAGGGTTCAAACAACTCCGAATAGCCTCTTCAGAATAAGCATGTTTAGGGTTGGCATGAATTTTTGTGGTATATGACAATTTAATGCTTTGAATTTTGCATCCCTCAATAAGCTATGGAGATTCATCTGCCTGTCAAAATTACTTTTGAAAATCTTTAGAAAATTTAAATTTCCAGTTGTTATGTTATGATGCTAGGTCAGGTACTGTTTCTATAATATGGTTGGGAACAAGTCTTATTTTTGTTCCCTATCTCTCAAGTCGTAGTCACCCTATGCCTACATCATGGACAAACAGCCTGTACTTGTTCAAGACCTTATCTACATAATGTGTTAATATTTTAATGTTAGCTTATTTAATGTTTTAACATAATTAAACTTGTGTTTGCAGTGGGCTCTTATGACACTACTGGATCCTCGGCGTAGTTTGGCCAATTTGATATACATTGGGTATGGTGGAAGTCCTGCTTCTGCTCTCCATGTTACTAGGAGAAGATCAGTTGATCGTAAGAAGCAAAAGACTGAGAGAAATGTTTTCCAGTGCTTAGTTTTTGGTCCTAAAAATGCTGGAAAATCTTCCCTTTTGAATTCTTTCTTGGAAAGGTATTGATATGCTTGTCAGTGACTAAACACTGTTTTTCTCTTTGTTTGTTGCCTTTAGAGCTTTATCATCTTTATGTGGGCTTTTTTGTCCTCTTTCCTCTTAAGGAAGCGATTCTAAATCTTGTGATGCAAATTCTGACTTCAGGCCATTCTCAGGAAATTACAATCAAACAACTGATGAGCAGTATGCGACTAACGTCGTTGATCAACTTGGGGTGAGTTCAATTGGTATAAACAATTTTTCGTAGTGAGATGTTATAACTTTATTGTAAATGTACAATATTGTTGATCATTGTTTGGGAAGTAAAGACAGTTCTTTCTGTGATTAAGCTCAGCGATCTTTTCCATGTAATTGCTTACAGGGTAGTAATAAGACACTTATTTTGCGAGAAATACCAGAAGATGGAGCCGATAAGTTTCTGTCCCATAGAGAATCTTTGGCAGCTTGTGACGTTGCTGTATTTGTCTTTGACAGGTGAGTTCTTGTGATTAAGAAAACAAGTTCACTTTCCCATGTTTGTAAGTAGATACTAGATGGTCTCATTACCCCGTGGGGATACATATTTTGTAGTTCAGTAAGTGCTTCTCGTCCCTCCCTTTACCCAATTCTTTAATTGGCAACTTCATCATCTTTCCACACCTTGCCGGTTGCATACGTAGTGCCAGTGAACTCTTCTTCCCTATTCCACTTTCTTTTCTTTTGTCGCTCAAAAATTTAAACATGATTTATTGTGAATGAATATAGATGCCTTTGGTATATCAAGTTTCCTCATATTCTTTGTACTCTGGTTTCCTTGATCATATACACGCCAATGGTGTAAGTCTAAATTTCTTTCTGCAGTTCGGATAAATACTCTTGGAAAAGATCGAGGGAACTACTTATGGATGTTGCTAGACGAGGAGAAGAAAGTGGTTATGGGGTCCCTTGTCTCCTTGTTGCTGCTAAGGATGACTTGGATCCATATGCAATGGCAGTTCAAGATTCGTTAGTGGTACATAAAACTAATTAAAACATCGTCATTTATCCTTGTTTGAACTTGTTGATTACTATTATTCGTTCACTTTTTTGATACTATTCTTACAGTGGTTTAAACTGCATTTAGGTCTGTCAGGAGTTAGGAATACACCCTCCTATTCCTCTTAGTACGAAACTTGGAGATCTAAATAATGTATTCTCTAGAATTTTAAATGCGGCTCAACATCCTCATTTGTATGTTCCTGAAACTGAATCTGGGAGGAAACGCAAGCAATTTCGCCAACTTGTTAATCACTCTCTCCTGTTTATGTCAGGTGTTTTTCCAATTCACAACTCAGCTATTTTTATCTCCATGCCTTATTTGATGAACATGCATGACATTGCTGTTACATTTTATATTTTGCGTTTGAGTTTGATTGACTTTATCTGGTTCTCGTTTAAATTTACAGTTGGAGCTGCTTCTGCAGTTATCGGACTGGCAGCTTTTCGTGCCTATAATGCAAGGAAGAATTCTTCCAGTTAGGTAGATATAAATACGAATTCTGCTGTTTTTCTGCCTCTGCAAAGTCAATCACAGGAATCCCAGTTTTGGAAACTTCAATTGATGATGGAAAAAGTGTACATACAATCTATAAATTGCTCATATATTCTTTGGTGTTCCCATTTAAATCCTTGTGTAAATTAACTAGCATTCTCTCTTATCAGTTGTCTTGTTGGCATGGTTTGATCCATTGTTAGGCCTAATAAATTATTATGCTGACTCTTATCTTATGCCGGTGATCACTACAAAGGATTGGAAGATTTTTGTCACCCTTTAGTTTATGTGAACTCTCTCTTTAGAGTACGATCATAAACATAATAACTACTAAAAAATAGTTCATATTGTGATGTTACTATAACCAACATCATTTTAGTTCTACTCGGGTCACCAAAGAGTGGTAGCCACCATCCATCTCTCCAGGCCCAACGTCGATTAGTACATAATCAGCTCCATTTTTTTGGAATCTACGCTCTGTCCTGACACCATCTACCGTACTAACTACACGCTAAAATGAAAATTAACGCTTGCGTGTTTCACAATGACTTGATTATTGTTGGCAAATAGATCACAATGACTTGGTAGCCTAGTTTCACTTGAATGTTAAGGTCCAACTTAATTTTAGAATTGTGTTCCATTTTGACAGCAAGTCAAGATGTAGGCCAGATGATCAAGTTGTTATAGATTTCTTTTTTTGAATGAAATGATATAATTTTTTCAAAATTTTAACTAAATTGAAAATTGTTTTAAAAATCTCAAAAAATTTAATACTTATAAATTCATTATCTTTAAAATTTTCATAAAATTAATTTTTTATCAAATCTTAGTCAAAAATTAATATTTGACAAAAATTGTTATTAGAATTTGGTGTAAGAAGTTATGTATACTCTTTGGGATTGTTTGATTTCACTTCAATTTTTTTATTGTGATTTTTAATTTTATTTTTCTTTTAAATAAAAACAAAGCATTTTAGGATATTAATGTCAATGTAGTTATATTTTTATTATTAATGATAATTACATATTGGATAAAATTTAAAGATAAACTATTTTTTATTAATTAAATTCATTTTGATCTCTTATATAATATATATTAATAAATTATTAAAAATTATTTTATTTTATTAAACTAAAATTTATTTATAAATTAATATTTAATTTAAAATATTTTAATTACTAAATAAAAAATTTATTTAAAATATATAAATTTAATGATATTTCTAATTTAATTATATGCATTAATAATTATTAAATTAAAATTTTTAATTTAATTACAAAAATAAATAAGTTATTTATAATTTAATTAAATAAATATAATATAAAACTAAATTTTTATAATTATTATTAATAATTAATATATTAAATAATTAAATAATATATATTTAGTAGTTGATAGTAAATCAGATTATAAAAAATTTTAAATAAAAAACAAAAACCACTTTTTGTGATTTACATAAATTTTGAAAACTATAATAAAAATAATAATATTTAAAATAGTAAGTAGAAAGTTTATAACAATAATTAATAATAATAATAATAATAATAAGTTTAATAATATAATGTAACCTTTGTCTTCACATCATTTCATGCTATTTAATGTAGCACTTTATCCAAGCCTTTTCTTCACGTCATGACAGAGGCTTTATCAAAAGTAAAGCCTAATCTTCGCTAATTTATTGTCTTCGTAATAGTTTTAAGTTATAAGAACAACTTAAACTTTGACTTCAAAACCTTTTACATATTAAATGATGTGAAGATTAGCAAATTTAAACATTAAATTTGATATATATTTAAAAATTAGAATAATAATAATAAAATCAAACATATTTTTATTTTCAGTTTTTTATTAGAAATTTCAACTAAACATATTTTTGTTTTCAGTTTTTATATTACAAATTTCAACCAAACAGGTTTCGTTTTTTTAGAAAAAAATAAAAAATAAAAACAGAAAATAGAAACTAAAAATATCAACCCAAAAAAAAAAAAGTAAACCACACGCCCCTAAGAAAACGTTACGACTTGAGTTGTTGAATATATACTCCTTCACTTTTCCGTTTGACTATACATGAAAAACAGTGAAGAGTAAGAGATACTCTTTATTTTATTTTATTTTTAAGTTGGAAAGAAATCGTAGAGATAGATATTTTCGTTATCTGTACGTAAAAATTAACGAGTGAAAAGTTTTAAAAAAATATTTTCTCTGTTAAAAAAAGGTTCTTTAAATTTAAAGATAGCCTTATTAAATGTTAAAAGTATGATATATTTTTCAGTGTGAAGTGTATAAAAATTTCCTATTTTTAAAGTTTCGTATAGGTTAATTCTCACATTCTAAGTATTTATTTTATTTATTTTTATTATTAATATATTTGTTAAACATAATAAATAACTATAAATATAAAATTGCATTTTTCTTATCTCGGTGTCACTCAATAACCCTCTCCTGTCGCTCCAACACCTTACAATTCAGGATTTTAGACAGCCCACTCACTCAAAACACTAATGTGCACTGCAATGTGGGCAGATTTCCATTAAATTACAGGATTTACAAATTTAGGTTTGATCAATTAGGGATATTAAACAATTAAGGTTCAAAACATTTCAAGTTTGAATTATAGCTAACTAATTAAATAGTTTTAATATTTAATTAATAAAATAATTTTAAAATAACAAAAGTGCCATCTCAGACTTTATTTCGGCACATTATAGGAAACTAAAATAATATTGAAGAACTAAAATTTTAGTGAAACCTTAAGAAGCAAATAACATCATTCACCTTCTAAGAATGTTTTTGTTAAGAGGATTGATGCCAAACATGGCTCCAGGATCATAAGAGATTTCATTAATCTTGAGGAGATTATAAACAAATCCATTTCATTCCCTAAATTAGAGATAATATATTCAAAGTTTTCCTAACTCTTAAGTTTTTTTTTTTAATTTAGTGTTAAATTTTCGAAGTTTTCAATTTAGTGGTTGGTCGGGTCGGCTGTATTGGGCCCGAGCCCAATCACCACAACCCACAGGCCGATCAGTCAGTCATACACCTATTGGTTAATCCGGGTCTGATCCACACATCCGTGGCCCATTAGCAGAAGGAAATCTCCCATGAAAACACGTAAAAAACCTAAACCTAGCTGCAAAACCATATATAAGGTATAAGTCTCCCATAACAGAGGTACGTACTCAAAAAAACCTAGTTCTCTGGCTTTTACAACGATCCCACCTTCACCAAAAGATTGACTTGAGCGTCGGAGGGGCTAATCGGGACATAACCCCCGACGTGCCTTCCTCGTTTTGCAGGTATCATCACGTCGAATTCATCACAGAGAGCAGGCAACCTATGGATCCGAACGGCAACGTACAGTTTAGCCAAAATCCGGCAGAACCAATATTTAATGAAAATTAATCTTATTTTATGTTAAGGTATATTTTAAAACTAAATAGAAATAACTGCAAAAAATTTGGAACAACCTTAAATCTAATTAGACATGAATGAGTGATAACTATGTTATGAATTTTTTAGAGATTTTATTTTAGACTTTAGAAAACAAAAGCATATGCAGGAGAATATCTGCCCCAAGGAAGCACAAAACGACGCAATACAGTAGCGTAGAAGCAAACAACGCAACACAGTAACGTAAATTTTTTTTTAAAAAAAAAGAAAAAAGAAAGAAGCAAACGACGCAACACAGTAACGTACAAGCAAACGACGCAACACGGTAGCGTGAAATTATGTTTTTTTTTAAAAAAAAGAAACAAACGACGTAGTGCAGTTGACAAGAGCTGCGTTTCACAGACGCTGGAGAGTTTTTAAGTTGCGTATTTGTCACCTCAAAGCTATGAGAGCAAATATTTTAATAGAACAGGAAAAGCGTAACAGGAGAGGATATTCTTATTAATATTTTAATAATAATATTATTAAAATAATAACATTATTTTATTAATATACCTTAACAAACATATAAAAATTATTTACCGACGGGTCTGCGGGAAGGCCACGTGGTTGACTTTAGTGATAATTCTCTTCATACAAATCCTATCTTAGTTCTTCGCCAAATAGTTGATGTGTACAGACTTTGAGAGTTGATTTCACAATGGAAATACTCTCTCTTCAATGGCTTCTCTTGCTTGTCCTTCTTCTTCTCCCCTTTTTGCTCTTTCTTATATCAGCTTCTTCACATAAGAAACCAATCGAAAATGGCTTCAAAATCTACCCTATACTCGGGGCCTTGCCTGAATTCTTGAGAAATCGCAATCGTTTCCTCGAATGGACCACAGAAGTTCTCACCAAATGCCCCACTAATACTGCTTTCATCAAGCGTCCAGGCAAAATCCAGGGGATAATCACAGCTAACCCTTTGAATGTTGAGCACATACTCAAGACCAACTTCGGAAACTACCAAAAGGGTGTGCGACTCACTACTTTTCTTGAAGATTTTCTCGGCCAAGGAATCTTCAACGCCAATGGCGATGTTTGGAAATTACAGAGAAAAACTGCTAGCTACGAGTTCAACACCAAGTCGCTCCGAAACTTCACTATAGATAGCTTGAAGTTGGAGATTTCAACGAGACTGATTCCTGTTCTTTCACAAGCTTCCAAGACCAAGCGAGTTGTGGATTTGCAGGATCTTTTGGAGAGGTTTGCTTTTGACAATATATGTAAAGTTGCTTTCAATGTTGACCCTGCTTGTCTTGCAGGAGACGCAACTGCTGGTAGAGAGTTTATGCGAGCGTTTGATGATGCTGCAACTCTTAGTTCAAAGAGATTTATGGATGTTCTTCCGCAAATTTGGAGATTGAAGAAGTTTTTCAACTTGGGAACCGAGAGAACACTTAGAAGATCAATCAAGATTGTCCATGAATTCGCTGAAGAGATCATAAAATCAAGAATGGAACAGAAAACAATCAAGAAAGACGAAGACTTACTCTCTCGGTTCATCAAAAACGGCGAAAGTTCTCCACAATTTCTCCGAGACATTGTGATAAGCTTCATTCTCGCTGGAAGAGACACAACTTCCTCTGCGCTATGTTGGTTCTTCCGGCTACTATCACTAAACCCTGATGCCGAGAAAAACATCCTGAAAGAGCTCGAAACAATTCGGACAAGTAGTGGAAAAAGCACAGGAGAATCTTACACCTTCGACGAGCTTCGTGAAATGAACTACTTGCATGCTGCGATTTCCGAGGCATTAAGATTGTACCCACCAGTGCCTGCAGACACAGTTGCTTGCAAATCCAAGGACAAATTGCCGGACGGAACGGTTGTGGAGAAGGATTGGTTTGTGACATATCATGCGTACGCTATGGGAAGAATGGAGGGATTGTGGGGAAAAGATTGTGGTGATTTTGTGCCAGAAAGGTGGATTGATGAGAATGGTACATGCAAGCAAGAGAGTCCATTTAAGTTCTCTGTGTTTCATGCAGGACCAAGAGCCTGTCTTGGCAAGGACATGGCTTATATTCAGATGAAGTCAATAGCTGCATCCGTGATTGAGAGGTTTGAAATTGATGTGTTGAATAAGGAGAAATGTCCTGAGCACCTCCTGTCCTTGACTCTGAGGATGAAAGGTGGCTTGCAGGTTAGAGTTAAGGAAAGAACGAATTGAAATTTGAGGTATAGGTGAGTTGGTAAAGGGTTTTCTTTAACTTAAGTGAGATCGCAGGTTTGAATCCTCCTTATGTATGCAGTCGTTTAAAACTTGAAATCTGAGCTTTGCTTCTAAAAAAGGACCTACCTGACTTAAGCGAGGATTAGTCTGAATATGAATAGTTTAAATGCGTCTTTCTATAATTGAAACTTACCTAAAACACCTCGTGAGCAACAAAAAAAAAAAAAGAACGAATTGAGCTTTAATCACTCTGTGCTCATGTTTGAACTATAGATGTACATATGCAAGTATATAATGGTAGCATACGTAGAAGCCCAAACGCAGCCCAAGTCTAATATAGAATAGAATGATATTATTTTAATTTAAATCAATTTGATTCGTATTTAAAATTTATTTATTAAATTTGAATACAAAAGTTTGCTTTTCATTGTTATGACTTAAAGGATGGACTATGGAGTATTCGAAATAGAAAATATTGAATTTTTAAATATTAGTTGAATTGAGTTTATCTTTTAAATTTTAGTCATTAATTTATCAAATAATTTTGTTATAATACATTATTACGTATAGTTAATAATTCAGTGTGCATTCCACGAAGAATAATGATTTAAAATTCTAGTATTTATATGGTTGTCATTTTGAGATAGTTTTTAGGCCCGTTTGGTTGGCACGGATTGTTGACTAAGAAAGTAATCTTTTCTTAAAATTTAAATTATTACGTTTGGTTCATTTTTCTGAATAGTTAGAAAAGTAAAAACTTTCCTAATTTAAGGAAAGTAGTAGCACTTTCTCTAGATTCTAAATCTTAACACCCCTTAGCATTTAGATTAATTTCCTCACGAATTTAAACTAAAAATTATACTGGTCAATTTAACCCATACTGGTCAATTTAACCCATCCTTTTCTCTCATCTCTACGACTTTAAAATATATAAAATTCAAATAAATTTTGATTTAATAGTAAATTTTAGTTTATAAATAATAAATTTAAATTATTAATTTTTAAAAATAAAATATTTTATTAATAAATATTAAAATAAATTTAAATAAAAATAATTTGTTGTAAGTTTTATTTAATTTATAATTATTATTAGTAATAAAAATGTTTATTATTATTTTAAAACAATTTAAAAATTCACAATAATTATAAAAGTTGAAATAAATAAAATAACTAATAAAAAACTTTGAAAAGGAGAGGGGGGGAAGAGATAAGAGGGAGAGAGGGAAGTTTTAAAATTTTTTGAAAATTTTGCAAAAAAGTTCTCCTCCTATTTTTTAAAATTTCAGATATTGGCCGATGTTTGGATTTTGAATATTTTTGCTCTTCAGATTTATATTTTTCCTTATTTAATGATTTCAATTTTTATTTAATTTATAAGGATATAACTGAAAATACAAGTCAAAATTAAGTTACATTCCATAAAATAATATTGCATACCAAACACTATAATAATAATCCAACCAACTTTCCTATTAGAATTCTTATAAGTATCTAAACATGTTAATATCTTTACTTTCTATAGATTTATTTTTCGAGGAATCATAATTCAAATTCACTTTACTTTCGTATCAACCAAATGTTTAGTTAATTAATCATTTTCTAATTAGATATAAACGAATTAAGAAAATTCTTGTAATATAATAAAAAAAACTTAAACTAGTATTCGACTAGAGATCATATAAGTTATAATATATTCAGTTAAAAAACAATTTTTTCTATTCCCAATTTTTAAAAAATGAAAAAATTGAATTTAACTAAAGGTGAAGCTAATACACAATTACAATGAGTTCTAGACTCATAGACCTACCATTTAGAGCAATTATAGTTGAGAAAAACTTCAAAAGATATCTAAGACCAGTAATGGCATCTACTTATAAATATCGTCGATCAAGTGAGAGAGTGTGCTGAACCTTCTTTGCAACTACAGTTGACTGTGCCTAATTAATAATCCTATCCACAAGTTCGTACTTATCTTCTTCCTTATGTGTCAAAATTATACTGTTACGCCTTTTCCATAGTGTATAGATGTTATTAGTAAAAGCTACTATAAGAAGAAGTCCATTGGCTATATGCGACTTTGAGTGGCTAATAACCTAATTCAAGGTTTGCTCTTAGTTATATATGGAATTATCACATCCAATGAGGTGAAGAATTCTGCTTAGAGATGTCAATGGTCGGGTCAGGCTAGACCCGGACCCTACCCTGGGTTACGGTGGCCCGTGGCCCGACCTGATCACGGACTGACTAGCCCATGACTCGATGTCGTTTTTGAAGTAACGATCAAACCATGGACCCGATTGACTTGACCTCAACCAATGGCCCAGTCAACCCTGGTCAAAATCAGGTCGGGTCGGGTACTTTTTGACATCCCTAATTTTGCTCCAAATTGCTTTTAAAAATTGACATAGGAAAAAGAGGTGGTCTTTATCTTCCATATGCATTGTATATAAAACACAAGTAGTGTCTACATTACCATGCCATTGGCTTCTAGTCTTGAGCTTATTCCGAATTACTAGCCAAGCAATGAAAGAAGCCTTAGGATTCAAAGTATTTCTCCAAAGAAGATTAAACACCAAGGGACATTAGGGAGATTGTTGGTAAAAATAAGATGGCAAGATTTGTTTGAAAAAGTACAATTTGGATTGGGAATCCAAATGATTTCATCATCATTCATCACATCATCTAAATGAGGTAAGTATTGCACAAGGAGATCAAAACCTCTAAAATATTCATTCCATTCACCATTGTGTATCAGTGATGAGACTTTTAAGTTATGGGGTAATCTATTCCCCAAATGAATCAAATCAAGGTTGCGTATACAAGGACTAGAATCCAACAAAGTTATTAAACCAAAACCAAGTTTTTTGGCCATTACCTATGTTGTGCTTGATCCAGGGATAGATAGTGTCTCTCATCTTCATCATCTGTGTGAGCATCCAAGAAGCATCTCTTTTATATATAGCCTGCTAGAAATTAGTATTTTGGAGATGATGTTCATGGATCCATTTGATCCAAAGTGTATGATGGTCATTGTATAGTCTCCAGAGCATTTAGTACATTAGTATTTTTTTCATAATTGAGAGAGAAATAATCCCTAAGCCTCCTTACTTCTTAGGCATAGTAACCTCACTCCGTTTGATTTTTGCATTATTGGTTTTATCAGTTTTGCCAGTCTAAAGAAAAGCCTTCATGATTCTGTCAATCTCTTTGATAACCCTCTTAAGAAATTGCCCATTGTTTGCTTATATATGGGTGATCTTATTTTTACTGGAAATGATATTGCCATGTTTGACAAATTTAAAGAATCTATAATGGTTGAATTTGATATGTCTGATCTTGAAAAGATGCATTATTTTTGGAGCATTAAAGGATGCAATCAATAGGTGGAATTTTTTATTTTTAAAAGAAGTATAAGCAAGAAATTTTGGATAGATTTCAAATGGAAAATTGCAATTCTGTTAGCACGCTTATTGAAGTAGGTCTAAAGCTTATTCGAAATCCTAAACAAAGGAAGATTGACAACACGCTTTACAAGCAAATTGTAGGAAGTTTGATGTATTTAACAGCAACAGGACATGACATAATACATGTTGTAAATTGCTTAAGCAAATTCATGGAGTACCTAAAGGAGATTCATCTCTTAGCTACAAAAAGAATCTTTCGACACGTGCAAGGGGCTGCTAGTTATGGGTTGTTCTACAAGAAAGGTGAAAAGTCGAATTTATTAGGCTTTACAAATAGTGATTATGTTGGAGATCAAGATGATAGAAAAAGCACTTTAAGATATGTTTTCATGCTTGATTCAGGAGCTATTTCATGATCTTCAAGAAAGAAAGCAATTGTCACATTGCCAACAATCAAAGCAGAGTTTGTAGCTGCAACAGTTTGTGCCTATCACGCAACTTGGCTGAGGAAAATACTTGAAGAGCTACATCTTAAGTAAAAGGGAGCAACTACAATTTAGTATGACAATAATTCTGCCATCAAACTCTAAAAAAATTGTAGTATTGGTCATCATTAAATTAACGTGCATTGGGTTGTCCCATCTCATACCTTAATCTTCTTTCTATTTTCAACATATATCTCCTTTCTTGGCATTTTCTTGTCTACTTCTTGCTATATGAAGACAAGTAGTGTTAACCTTCAAATCATAACGAGTCACTTGTCTACTTCTTGACTCACTTTAACTTCTTTACTTCCGAATTATGCCTAAAATCATAACGAGTCAAAGTGAGTATCTTAAGCAATTTATTCTCCTTAATCATTAGGTGTTATGAAATAATTAAATAATCAATTAAGCACTTATCAGTACTGCTTCTCCCTTTTCACCAGTCGTCACTAGATGTGTTTAACCATTTAAAACTAAGTTCCATGTTTTTGTTCCTTGTGCCTGAATGAATACTCTCATATGTGATTTTCATGTAGGATAATTTGAATCATCCATCAATGGTGGCCTGATGATTGATACCCCTTTTTTTATAGCCATAATTGTGAAACACGAATCTGCATCACCAACTTGATGTACCAAGTTTTGATTCGATGATCCTTTCTAATACCAATTGAAAATTTTTGAAGGATGTAGTTTCACACAAATTATAAATAGTCGCAGTAGTTAAAAGTTTTCTGAAAAAAATAGAAACAAAAAAATCAAAAAGGAAATAACAAATTAACACTATAAATTTGTTAACGCAGCTTGACATACCTTGTCTATGTCTGCGGGTCCTTACCCAGCTTAATACTTTCAATAATGAATTAAAAGGCTTTACAGAGTCGACACCGCTCAACTCTTAACACCACCCCTCATCCTCACAACTCGTGAAAGTATTTCATACTCAGTAGTACAACCGCTTCGTACTAACCTCAATAGAGGATTTACTCAAACAATGTTTAATGATAATGAAACAAAATAAACAACTCAAGTGATTAAACAAAATTCAACATTAATAAAAACACTTGAGATAAGAAAAACAACTTCCTTAATAATTCTAGCTTCTTTAATGAAAGATCAGAAAGTTTTCCCCTAATAAATTGCTATAGTCTTTTGATATTATCACCATAACATCAAACCCATAGCAACAAAAAAATACCCCAAAAGAAAACATTTCTTCACTGAAATGTTGTAGAAATATGAACTGCAAAATTCACACCAACCGCTAGAATTTTTTGCATAACACATTCACTATCGACAACCACCAAAACAAACTCAATCAATAACCGATCAACCCAACAAAGCTCACGCAAACACCACAAAAACTAGTTGTAAAAAATGCCCTTAAAGATTGTTCAAAAATAGAAAAGAATGCAGATGGAAATCAACGATTACATAGCCCACTAAAGTCAACAAATGAACAAATGTTTCATCTTCGAAACGTCATAAACAAAATAGCTTCAAACCTACAAAAATTGCTTGATGTTTTTATTCAAAAACCACATCAAGACAACCTAGAAAAAAATCACGAAACAAATTAAGTATAGAAACTACTAAGATAATGAAAACTTCTAGAGTTTTCATACACCACAAATCGTAAAGGACAGCCACACAATCAACACACCATGGACAATGAACAACAACACTAGAATGATTATTAAACCAGAAAATAAATCAACTACGAAATTCCCAAAGAACACCTTAAATTGTCATTGAATAATAGAAGAATGCCCAACTAAGAAACGAACACGATATCAATTAGTACATATCATATATGCCCAAATCACCCATCCAAGTATTGTATAAACCAAGAGACAAATCTCAACTGCAAGGCCATTCAATCAACGACAAAAACATTAAAAAAAAACGCAACACAAAACCCTTCAGCCAAGGTGGCGTCATTTAGCAAAGAAGTTTTGCAGCATATAGACTTCTATCTTAACGCAATCAACTACCAAACTTCATCAACAATATCCCAAAAAATTCAACTACCAAATCATCCAAATTGTGTCGATATTACTCACCAAAAACCACAATATTCAGCCTTGAATCTCAGCCATATTACTGTTGTCATAATCAATTCAAATTCTAAAAAAATTGCTTCCTTAGATAAATATTATCCAAAAATAGACTACTATCTTAATTAGGATTTTAAACCTTATCAAATTTATTTTGGAAGAGTCTCAAATAAATCCATTAGGTTTGATTATCAAATAATGTCCAAAATTAAATAATAAGATATAAGATATATATCTTAACAGATATCACATAAATTATAATATATTCCACTAATATATTCTAACTTTTAGTATTATTTTTCACATACGTAAAAACATAAATATAGACAAAAATCTATTATCTACCTTTTCATTAAAAAAAAACTTCTTTTCTTTAAGAAAAATGAATACAATTAAAATGCTAGGTTCATTAATCATAATAATAACCTTAATAGATAATCAATAAGTACTCTGCCGAATTTTAGTGCTAAACTCAATCCTAGCACATTCTTTTCCTCCATATACTGCACCAAAATCCTTCTATTGCATGCAGTCTTGAAAGCGCATAAGCTCAATATCTGCATATATATATATATATAGTTGTGATGAATATTACTAGATATTGTATGTTTTCATTGAGGTTCATGTTCATGCAATAAATATTAACAATAAAAGTGGTTTAATCATGAAATTAGCTCCAAACTTTCTGACCAAAAGGTTGAAGGTTCATGTTTCAGTGCAAAAGAAATGTAATTCACCTCAGTTTTAAAGATAATAGTTAATTAAAAGAATAGACAAGTTGATACCAGCAAGCGTCATTTGTATCGAATCCATCACTTGATTTTGTATCATTAATTCGTAAAATGTTTTATTTGGATAACGTGATTTGTTATTAATTACATTACGACAAACAATTTCACTGAAGAGATTGAATTATTTTTAATAATAAAATCTATAAACTTGAGTCTTTAATTAAAAATAATGTTTTAAAAATTAGATCAGAAATTAAATCGGTAAGACAAGAAATTTAAGGTTTAAAAAATTCAACCGATATTAGATCGTCATAAAAAAACTTAAAATTGAAAAAAATTAAAGAATTTGAAATATAATTAAAAGAAATTATTTTTATCTATCGAAGAATTTGAAATTTAATTAAAAATATATTTTTAAATAAAATTTATATATTTATTTTAATTTATAAGAGCTTATTAATTAATAAATTTAACTGATTAGTTAATAAATTAATCAATTTTTAACAATAAGAGTTATTAAAGTAAATCGAATCGAAAAGTTAAAAACTAAACAGAAAAGTTAGAAGACTGGAAATTTTTATGATTGAACCAATATCGAAATTGTTGAGTTTTTTAATCATTGAATAAAAGGTGTGTGGTTTTTTTTTTTTGTGAGAGTTATTCTTAAATTAAAAGTTGTTATATTGTTTACCTTACCAAAATTTCAGTAATTTTAACCTAATTTTTCAGCAAATAAAACCTTAAAATTCTAACCTCATTAAACTCAAACATTTCAACTATTTTGGACTCAAAATCCAAACAACTTACACTAAATCTCAAACTTAATCCTCAAATCAAACCTTCAAACTTATAAATTTGGCAAGTCATAACCAATAATTTAATATATCTTTTACACCAATTACATGAAATCCGACATCTGCTTAGATATTCTCGGAGAAGTTCAAACACACAAACTTCTTATCTATTGATGCTCTAAGAATGGTTCATATATCTTGGACTTTAATAGACAATCCTGTACATACAAACAATCAAAGGAACGTTAGCTTCGAATTTTTCAAGGCAATATAACTAAGGCTATGTTAGATACTATGTTAGCCTTCCTCGTATATATGTCCCAAAATAAAGACATACAGAGAGAACCAAAGCTCCATTGAATATGCCAATAGCTCCTTTATTTTTTTTTTTCAGTAAAATCACTCTCAAAGACTAGGACTGAATTTCCCATATCAACTTCAACACCTGATAGAAATCTGAATTAAGAGAAGGTAAAAGTCTATTTCATCTTAACATAATAAGAGTATTTATACAAAATGTCTTAAGAATGAATAATGAGTGTAATTAACTTATGAATAACTAACTTAACTGTCAACTTTGTCTTTATATAATTCTAACACCCCCCTCAAACTGGTGAGTATATATTATTTACTCCCAGTTTGCTAAAAGACTCCTGAAAAGTAGTCAAGGAAAGTCCTTTGGTGAAGCAATCTGCTAACTGATTTTTGGACAAAACAGGAAGTAGCACTATAACACCATTTTGCAGTTTTTCTCGAACCATATGACAGTCAATTCGATATGTTTTGTGCGTTCATGAAATACTAGATTTTGTGCCAAGTATACTGCAGATTGGTTGTCACAAAAGAGTGGTGTTAGAATTGTAGGAGGCATCTGTAGTTCATTGAGTAGATAATGTAGCCATTGCACTTACATGTTGTAGTTACTAGTGCTCTATATTTTGCTTCTGAAGAGCTGCGACTGACTGTGTTCTATTTCTTGGTTTTCCAAGAAATAAAGGAAGAGCCAAGAAATATGCAATATCTTGTAATAGATCTCCTGGTGTCTAGACAAGTTTCCCAGTCTGAATCTGAGAAAGCTTTGAGCTTAACTTCACTGTCAGAAGAGAAGAAAAGACCATGTCCTATAGTTCCCTTTAGATACCTTAATACTCTATGAGCAGCAGCTAAATGATATGATGTAGGAGAATTAAGAAATTGTGATAACTATTGTACAACAAACGTGTTGTCTGGTCTAGTTGTAGTCAAATATTGAAGCTTGCCAATTAACTTTTTCAATTGTGTAGCATCCCCCTAATTTTTTGTTGCATCCTTTGAAAGCTTTGTTTCTGGTAAGATTGGTCTTAATACTGGTTTGGATTCTAAAAACTGAGTCTCCTTGGCAAGTCCAATGTGTACTTCTTCTGGCAAATATTTGTTCCTTGCGTTGTTCTTGCTACTGCAAGTCCAATAAAATTTTTTAGTTCTCCCAGATCTTTAATTGTAAATACATCATGTAAATACTATTTGATGTTGTGAATTGCTCCTATATGATAAACAACCACTATGACATCATCCACATATACTAAAAGTGCCATGAAACCCTCACTTTCAGTCTTGAGAAACAAAGTTTGATCTAATATAGCTTGTTTGAAATCATACTGAAGTAAGGCTGAAGTTAATTTAGCATTCCATTGTCGACTTGCCTGTCTTAGTCCATAAAGAGATTTAACCAATTTGCAAACTTTGTTTCTGTTTCTTCTTAACCTTTAGGAAGCTGCATATAAACTTCTTCATCAAGGTCTCTATGAAGGAATAAATTGTTGATGTCAAGTTGATGTAATGCTACACTTTGATTGCTGCTAATGCAAAGAGAAGTCGTACTATTGTCATTTTAGCCACTGGACTAAAAGTATCCAAAAAATATATGCCCTCTTATTGTGTGAAGCCTTTAACAACGAGCCTAGTTGTGTACCTTTCCATTAATCCATATGCCTTCTTTTTTATCTTGAATACCCACTTGCAGCCAATTGCTTTCTTTTCTTTTGGCAAATCAACCAGCTCCCAGGTGTTATTTTGCTGCAGAGCCTCTATTTCTGCTTGCATTGTTTGTCTCCAACTTTCAGTTCTAACTACTTGTTCATAAGTTTGTGGCTTGTGTTCTTGATCAACTGTAGTTGCAAATGCATAATGCTTAGGAGTTAATTTAGAATAAGAGAAAACATTGGAAAGATGATGAGGACTTGTTCTTTGAGTGACCATGCATTTGTAGTTAGTTAGGTACTATGGCTTTGACTTTGTTTTATTGCTTCTTCCCAAGATTTAATTCGGATGTTGTTGAAGGTGGAGTTGTGTTTGAGCTTGAATCTGATCTCAGGTTGAGAATGAATAGAGGAAGGAACAACTTCTGGTATGGTTGAAACATAATTTGATAATGTGCCAATCATTTCTGATAATGGTGTAATAGTAGGAATAGGTTGAATGTCATCGAATAATGACTGAACTGATGATGAAGGCATAATTAATTGATCATTGTTATGCTTATCAAAAATTTGCATATTAGTAGTTAGTGTGGAAAGATGAAATTATATGTTCATAAAAGGAAGCATCTCGAGAAGTAAAGATCTTTTGAGTTTTAAGATCAAAAAGCTTAAAACCTTTAATACCTAGAAAGAAACCAAGGAAAACAACTTTAATGCTCCTTGAATCAAACTTTGTTTTAATGTTAGAATGATTCAAAGCAAAAACAAGGCAGCCAAATACTTTTAAATTATTTAAATTTGTTGGTTTAGAATATAGTGCTTTAAAAGGTGATATATTATTAAGAACAGAAGTAGGTATTCTGTTGATCAAGTAAATGGCATGCAACACACATTCTCCTTAGAAATATATAGGTAACTTAGCCTAAATTCTTAATGCCCTTGCCACATTTAAAATATGATGATGCTTTCTTTTCACAATACTATTTTATTGAGGAGTTTTAATACATAATGTTTGACGAACTATGCCTTTTGATTCATAGAAACTTGGAACATTGAATTCTTTCCCATTATCACTTCTGATACACTTAACAACATGATTAAATTGAGTAGAAACGTAAGAAATGAAGTTTTGTATGATAGTTCGTGCTTCAGATTTATGTTTTATTAGGAAAATCCAAGTAAATTTACTTAAGTCATATACAATAGTAAGAAAGTATCCATGCCCTTTAAAAGTGGGAGCGCAATTATCTCCCCAAATGTCAATATAAATCAAATCAAAAATAGCATTGCTAACAGAAGTGCTAATAGGAAATGGTAATAACATTGCTAATAGAAATGCTAATAAGAAATGTTAATCTTTTCTGTTTTGACATATGACATATTCACAAGTTTCAACATTAGAAACAGCAAGAACCAACAATTTTAATCGAGAAAAAGAGAGATGGCCTAGCCTAGTATGTCATAGTACTGAAGTTTCTTTATTACAATAAACAATAGCTTTATTACAATTAACAATAGCAGTTGTGAAACAAGTAAAACAACATTGGAATTCAACTTGTATAATCCTTGGGAATGCTCAGCAACCCCAGTCATCTTCCATGGCTGAATGCTCTGGATTATACAATAAGAGGATAAGACAATTATGCAGCAAGAAAGTTCATATGCTAATTACTAATGGATATAAGATTCAAAGTAAATTCAGGCACGTACAGAACATTTAGGAGCTTTAGAGATTTGTTCAAATAAACAGTGCCAATGTGAGTAACTTGAACCCCACATTTTTTAGGGAGATTCATATAAACATTGTGAATCGATTTATAAGAATGAAAAAAATCCTAAAGAACAAGCTATGTGATCTGTAGCACCAGTATTAACAATTCATTCACTGCAATGAGAATGATAATTAGTAGAAATATGTAGAGAAATGTGTGGATCAATCTCACAGTTTCAAGAAATCAAACCTGAGGTCAACTTTGCCTATATATGATTTGGCAAAGTCACTACATTAACATGATGAGAAGTAAATGGAAGCCATTGTAGCAACTGTAACAATTGATTACCCTGGTTCTCAGTAAACTGAAATGTAGAAGCTTGATCCTCTGTAGCTTCAGAGTGATGATAGTCAACAGACTGATTATTAGTATCATCAGTTTCCATGGCATTAGCATAAACTCGATTTGAAGGCTTTTTGAAATTCTTCATATTGGTAGGATACCCGTGCTTCTTATAGCACCTGTCAATGGTATGACCCTCCTTTCCACAATGTATGCATATAGGTGGTGTTAATTTGTTAAAGAACTTTCATGATGCAGAAACATTAGTACCTTTAACAGCCAAGGCACTAATATCAGGGGCCAAAGGCCTTTCTTATTGAATAATCAAAGAGAATGCCTTATTCAAGGAAGGCAAAGGATCCATTAACAAAATTTGTGATTTCACAATTGAATAGGTTTCATTCAGTCCTTTAATGAAAAATATGACCTGATCATTTTCATAAAATTCTTTAATGTTCTTTGAAATACCACATGAACATTGAGGAGTACAAGAACAAGATGAGATAGGATGCACTATTTGCAATTCATCCTACAAGATTTTTAGTTTAGTGAAATACTCATGTACAGAAAGAATTCCTTGTTGACAATTATATATTCAAGATGGAGATCACATATACGAAAAGAGTTGCTTTGAGCAAATCTAGCTTTAAGATCTTTCTAGATCTCATAGGCGGAATCCAACCTAATCATGGACTGTGCAATAGAGGGTGAGACAGAATGAATAAGCCAATAAATTACCAAATTGTTGCATCTTTCCCAAGGAACAAACAAAGGATCTGTGCGGGTTGGTTGCAAAATCGATCCATCTACAAAGTTAAGTTTGTTCTTGGATAGAAGTGACATCTTCATGACTCTCTGCCATTGATGATAATTTGGTCTAATTAGAGCCAAAGAAACAAGAACAAGAGTTAGATTCTCGTTCACGTGAAGATAATAAGCACTGGAAGAATTGTCTTCTGGCTTTTGAGTTGAACCAGAAGTATTATTAGCTATCCAGGCATTTAGATTAGCCATGGCAAGAAATCTCAATTAGAGAAAGAAGAAAAGAATAGGAATAAGAAACTACAAAGTTTTTGTGTACTTGCAAAGAAAATGCAAGAAAATCTAGAAATCTTTAGAAAGAATCCAGAAAAACTAGAGAAGCGAAAGTATTTTCATTTGATACCGTGATAGAATAAGAGAATGTAAATGTCTATTTCATCTTAACAGAATAAGAGTATTTATACAAAATATGTTAAGAATGAACAATGAGTATAACTAACTATAACTAACTTATGACTAACTAACTTAACTGACAACTTTATCTTTATATAATTCTAACAACACCTCTGACTTTCACAACTCTAATAGCAACTATTCATATAGTCTATCTTTACCTCAACATGTTTTTATATGGAATGAAAATTATAATTATTATCTTTTTAAGTATAAACACTTAATAAATTATTGTTAATATATCGCAAATTATGCATTTTGAATAAATTATTTAATAAA